>JAUZNJ010029938.1:0-40533 GCA_034780135.1 Jordanella pulchra
CAGCTGAAACTGATTAACAACCCCCTCTGCTACTTACCTGACCAAATCAATATCCCAGAAGTTTAACTAACTTGATGCTATACTCTGAATACAAAATGTTCTTTTAATATTTTTAAGTAGTGTATACATAAACATATATATATATGTATGACCTCAACAGTAAAGTTCTTTGTTAGCTGAGATTAGACAACTGATGAGAAATAAGTTGATTTGTATTTGGTGATGTTTCTTTAATACTGCCCCGAGTGTTTTATAAATTATTTTTTTGTAGTTTTTCCTGATCAGTAGCTTCCATCCATCCATTTGTTGAAATGCTGCTTTGCAGCCGAATGGAAGCTTCTTTTGAGGAGAGCTGCATTCAAAAGTGAAACCCAGTAAATAGTGAAAATCTGATTTACCGAATGTATTAATGCATCAAACAGCAGAAGTCTCTCTTACATTTAGCCATGGTTTCATTATGTTACGGTGTTGCCTGTATTTATTGGGGCTCATTTATTGTGAGTGAGCCTTTTTTCTCTGCACCTGGCTGCCCTGAACACTCCACTCCGTCCTCCTCTCCAATTACCCTCCGCCTTTGATTATCTTTTCTTGCGTCTTCCTTTTGTTCGCTCTCTCGATGTTTCTAAACTTCCATGATGAGAGTATGCAAATGCCTCGGTCATGTAGCTCCTTTCTCCCTGTTTTTGCTGTCATCAAGCTCTTGTTCAGCCCTTTGAGTGGCCTGTTGAATGAGAAAAGGCAGAGGTGGATGATGACGGCTAAAACATAACAAAAAGGACCTTTTGTCATGAGGCTGTGTTCGGAGCCTGACAGTAATCATGTTGAAATCTCAGCTCCATTAAGAGTGAACTGAACACCGTTTTTGTATTTTGATGGTTTTCCAAACAACAAAGCTTCCTGTTCTTTTTATCAAGGAGGTTTTCCACCCTGTGCATCAGAAATTATATCCCGATTTGTCAGTTATTGGGTGCTGATATTCCTCCCTGATTCTCCTCCTCAGTGAGATCAACCGGCTGGACCTAGGCCTCATCGTCGAGGTCTGGGACAAAGGCCTCATCTGGGACACCATGGTGGGGACGGCCTGGATTCCTCTGAAGACCATTCGGCAGTCTGAGGAGGTTGGAGCACAAACCCGCTCAGAGATTCGTGACATCAATCAGGTTTGGATAAAATGAATGATGTGTTTGCTCACAGGAGGGATCTGGAGAGTGGATTTTCCTGGATGCCGAGGTTTTAATGAAGGCTGATGAGATTTATGGCACCAAGAACCCAACGCCTCATCGGGTTCTGCTGGATACCCGCTTCGAGCTGCCGTTTGGTGAGTTTCTGGGGTTGAAGGTGTTGCACGGACTTCCAAAACAGTTTCTTTCCCTGGGCCATCTGGTCCCTGAACTCATGAGAGTTTATGCAAGAACAGTGTATAAATGATGTAACATCCATTCCTTTATTTGTCTCATTTTATTCCTTTCTTATTCCTATATCCTTTTAATATTTGACCATGTTTTGAACACTTTTATACATACTGTGCACCAGCCGGAGAAGCAATGCATTTCCATTGTAAACCTGATGTGCAATGACAAAAAAGATTCTATTCTGAACTAAAATATTTTCTTTGCTTTATCTGTATAATATGTTAATGTCAAACAAACAAACCCTCCGATATTTTATCAAATTAAAAGCAACAAATTACACAGTATTTCATCAGGTTTTGATGTGATAAGGCCACATACGTAAAGTAGTGCTGAATTGTTCAGTGGAAGACAATCCTAAAAAATTATTTATACCCGGGTTTCATGGTGCAGCGCTCAGCAAACGAGCCCAAACGGGCACTGAAGGCTTTTATCCTTAACGCTGTCGCTGGTCCAGTAGTCTCTGAAAAAAAAGAGCATTTACAGCCAAAGATAACCGGTGGATAGGTAGTAAGAAACATGCACCAAAAAAAAGCCTAATTTCAGTCAAAAAATATTATTTCTCATCTTCTTAATTCTGTTTCTTACAAAGTTTTAAACTCAGAGTAAAACAAATAAGAGGAAACCAGCGTTTGGTCTCTATTTAACATTAGACATAGTTACCTTTAATGATCTCAAATGTCAACTTCCTGTTGTTGGAAATTGTATTATGAAATATAAGAAGTTTGGTATTAATTGATGACCTAAATAATTAATTAAAAGGGGCTACACACCTGAAAACATGGTCCACTAATCTGCACCATGTTGGTGAGTTTAGTTGGTTAGATAGATTATGTTTTTTGTTCACAATAAAAGAACAATAAAGCAACTTAGATGTTTTAGAACTTTATATTTTGCAGGTTGATGACTTTTAATATGTTACAAAATAAATATATAGATACAGAAATACTATAAAAACAGCCAATGCTTTCAAAGAAAGAGATACTTGAACTGTTTTTTTTTTATTATTGAAAATTATAATTTTTTTTGTTTTAGTCCAACAGAATTTTTAACCGGTTTATTTCTAAAGTTATTTTATTAAAAGTCTTTACCAAAATAAATCTTATAGCTTTATTTGTTTGATTTAAAATTTCAAATGCTTAGGTTATTGCTGAGCAGGTAAGAAAAAAACCCTTGTGGTAATTGTTTAACTCCGGAGTTGATGTTTCTGTCCTTTGTCACGTCCTTGTATTCAATGATAACTCTCTGCTATCACGTACAGTCTGATCCAGTGTCAAGCCCTGGTTGTCGGTTCGATATCTGCTTGACCACTGCTCTGCTAACGGTGCAGTCGCTGCAGCTGCCACAGCCTCACGATCAGCAGACATCAAAGTTGAAACGAAGGGCCTCCTTAACCCCACCCCGCTGCGTGGGAGACATTTTTATCTTCTGTTTGTAGCCGTCTCATGATGTCCCTGCCACCATTACAGGTGCAGGTCGGCGTCTCTTTGAAGGCCTGGCCTTTGTGTTGGTGCCCTTTAATGTGCATCTGCCAGCTGAGCAGCTTAAACCCACTTTAAAATAGGAATGATGAGATACAGTACAGTAACTACACCCCCCCACCCCCCGGGCGCACACACACACTTGCTGGAGCCATGCTTATTTTTCTACCTCCTGTCACTTACAATTTCTTTCCTTTATTTGACATTCAGGTGGAGTAGATCTGTTGGTGTTTTCTATACCTGGACTTCCTCATTGAGCCTGGGAAATTCAACCAACACAAATATTTAATGTCTGGATTCTAAAAGGTTTTGTTAATGATTTCCCACCAGATATACCAGAAGACGAGGCTCAGTACTGGACGGGCAAGCTTGAACGCATCAACATGGGAATCCACGACGAGGTAAAATGTTGCTTCGATATTTTAGACAAAGACGGAACTTGAAACCAGAGCCACTGTTTTCTATGCCAACCGAGGGTCCGAAGTTCCAGATTTAAAAGTGGGAAAGTGCTTTGAACATTAGTTTCTGGTCTGGATTCAGATTCTGAAAAGTTTTTTGAGGTTTCCAACTTTTTTCAACCGGACCAGACACTGAAAAACGGATCCAACTCTATCATCTATAATCAAAAGTGCTGATGGCAGCTGATATTTCTCTCCAGGATGGTGTCACGGTCATAAAGAACCAGACCAGATGCAGCTATTATGATGAGAAAAAGCAGAGAGAGCATGAAGTTAGGGTTTAAAACAATAGATAATGCAGAATCTGAATATAGCTCTGACTTTGCATTGGTTGTCCTGGTTGCAAACATCTTCCACTCAGTTTCCCATTAATCTGCTTGGATTCAGGGATTCCCAGTTGTAGCCCGTGTTCAGTCCAAGGCTACCACACTTTTCCTTCCACTCAACTTTTCAGTGATGTTCTTGCTTTCTCTAGTTTAGCAACATTTTGTTGTCTTTTCCATGACTATGTCGCCCGATGCCAACGTTTTTTTTGGGGGTTTTTTTTCGCTAAAATCTTTTTTTGTTTGTTTTTTTTCATCAATCTCATGCCATATTTTTAGTAATAAATTAATGTCAAATGAGTTACAGATTTTGAACCGAACTTAGGCAATGAATGTAATCTGTTGATGAAACTGAAACATTTTGAGATCTACCTTAAGCTGCAGGATACCTCAAGAAAAACAGGCAGCATCGATTAAAAACAGACCAGCTGACGTTTGGTTTCTGTTTCTGCTCTCCTTTGTAGTACCCTCTTCAGGAAGTCGACAATCCGAGGGCCGTGCTGCAATGTGCCCCCTCCCAGTGTTGTGAGTCTTTGCTTTCAGTACTCCTCTCTGCCTCTAGATGGAGCCAGCTCATTTCCTTAGCTACTCTGCTTCTTGTTTTAGCTTTTATATCCTGCTTGTTCTTCTGCAGTTTGTATTTTTTTTTATCAGTATTAATCAGTATTAAAACCCTCCAAAGATATTGTAGAAAATAATTTAATTAAACAAATATCCAGTTTAGTGAATTTCTGTGCACAAGCCCCGCGTCCGGTTGGACTTTCCTCTCACTTGTAATGTTTGGACTTTCACCAGGCAACTATTTCGGATGGGCTGACCCGCTGAGTATGTAACAGAACTTAATGGACCTCTTCCCCTGGCCAACCCTCCCCCCTTTTTGCATGTCATAATATCCCTAAGATGTTTTCCATAAGGTTTTCTTACATTTTCCAATATTTCTGCAGTCTAACAGATTTTATCCCTTGCTCTGCTCCTTGATGCCCATTGGCCCTTTCATTTCCCACCAAGCTCCTTCTGCTGGTTTATTATTATTATGTCATTTTGTTTTTATTATGCAAGTGATTTAATGGCCACCCTGGGCAGAAAAGTCAACATAATCTATTTTATGCACCCTTTTAATTTTGTTATTCTTTTCAAAATCTGTGCTCCAGAAATGTATATCTACCTTTTTTATATAAAATATTTTGGCTAATTTGGAGATACAGAATCATTGATCAATTCATCAAACTTCCACCCATGTAAAGAGCCTACTTCTGTGACTGCTTTTAGAAACTAATACTTTCCAGGTTAGTTCAGGACCTGAAAATGTTTCCTCCTCTGAATGATGAGAGCCACACAAAATATTTAGGGATGCACTGGTCAGAGTTTTTAGCTGTTTTTTTTATCTCTGTTTTTTGAGAAGCACTAATCTACTGATACTGATTTTTAAGCAATTCCAACCTCTTAAAAAAAGGAAAACATGATTGGAACAGGACTAATGAGAAACTAATTATTTATATTAGGATTAGAGATCAAAAACAAAATGATCTGACTGATATTTAAAACTGTCTTCAACATCCAATGTTAATAATGATGGTTATTATTACAGAGAAACAGTATTGCCTGTAGGATAAACAGGTCATTCATTGATTGATCACATTCTGTTTTATTGCTGATATTTTTTTTTTATCAACCTTGTTTTCATAAAAATATATTTGGCAAAGTTAAACTTCCTGTTTGAGGATTCTGAAGGAATAAGAGACATTGTTCTTTTCAGAAGCTTCTTACACCTTTGAGCCTCTTGAATTTTTAATGCCAGGTTTTTGTGTAGACCGATCTGCCAATGCCGGTTTTTAGGCAATTTAAACCTCTTTTAAAAAAACTACTAAACAAAATGTGAAGCCAATAATTATTTGTATTAGAAGTAGAAAGCAAGCTAAAAGGATTTGATTCATATTTATAACTGCATTTAATGTCCTATGTTAGCAATTAGCACGGTTAGCATCACTAAGTAACATCCTTCCAGAAGCAGGCCATCCATTGATGTAACACATTCTGTTGAACTGCAAATAATCTTTTTATCCATTTTGTTTTGTATAAATATATTTAGTCAATTGAAGCTTCTTGTTTCAGGAATCAGAATAAATGACTGATATTGATCTTTCCTGGAAGCTTCATACACCTTTGAGCTTCTCGAAGACTTTTTAAACACCTGATAGATAGAAAAAAAAAGAGAATCATTTATTGTAGAACTTTAACAATCAATTTATTAAACGATTATTAATATGTCTTGATTAGTAGTCAAATAATCTTTTCTATCTTTATATAATTTTATATCTCTTTATTTATTTCTGAAAGTGCAAATATACACATTTTATAAACATTTTACATTTAAGATGAAAAAATCTTCCTTGTTTGTAACTTTTTTTGTATCTTTTCATCTTTATCTGGTTGAAATTCTGTAAAAAATGTCTTATTAGGCATAGTTTGCTTTTTGCTATGATTTGGTTTATCAGAAAAATGTTTATTAGATTAATCCATTTTTCAAATGATCTTTAGTTGGAGAACTGTTTATTTGCCTGCTTAATATGTCTTTATTTTTTGTTGGTTTTTATTTTATTGTTGTTTTTCATTGATTAGGTTTAGACTTTAAACTACAAAGGGGATAAAGAAATATTATTTAGTTAATGGTAGAGATAATAGCAATAAGTTAAATACAAGGCAGAGCCTTCAAAATTCTAAAAAATATATATTTTTAAACTCAGCAAAGAGGTTAGTTATTTTGTTTGTTTGTTTCTTGTTTTAAAGTAATACGTCTTTATGATAATAAATATATATATAATTTCCCTCCAGCCAGTCACTGGTCAGCCATTTTGATCACCAGTTAAATTCTTGGCTCATCCTTAAAATTTATACCTGGATGCAAATAGAACCAAATTTTGACTGTTTAATTCAAGTTTCTATAATTGTTACATAGAAAAGACTAATATAAAAAAAACTCAAGCTTTTCTGTTTCTTTTTAAACCAGTATAGTAATGTTTAATGCCTTAAGAATGATTAAAAAACTCAAGAAGTCCCAGAAGTTTCTGAGTCTAATATTGTCTAAGAGTGCTATAAAAAGCTTCTGCTTCAGTCATCTGAGGACAACGACTGATTTGAAACATTCGCTTGCCTCTAATAAAACGGGAGCCGTAGCGTAGAGTGACGCATTGATGCCGGTCTTCCTGTTTACCCTGCTTAAATCTCTGCTAGATTACACCAGGTTGCTACCTGGCAACCCTTTATAGCTCATTTATGATGTAGCTGCTAATTTGTTTAAAATTATTGTTCAGAGTTTCTTCCTAAGTGCTTTTTTGGGTTTTGTTGCATCTAAGAATCTCGTTTAACAACCAGTTCTCTATTCATCCCTGTTATTATAAATGAAAACCAGATAAAAGTTTACCTTTGCTGATGTGCGCAGACGCTGCCTGTCAGAGATGTCCTGCTGTTTGATTCGTTGTTGCATGGTTACAACCGGACCCACATACCTTCTCAGATGTGCTTGTCAGCATCCCTGAACACTTGTTATTGCTGAGCCAGTTTCACTACCTCAGACTTTAAGAGAAAAAAGTCCAACTAAAACGCTTCCTGCCTTTTTCGCATATAAACATGCAGCAGTTCTGAAAAGTTGTCTTCTTATTGACTGTACTTCCCAGCTTTGGATGACCAGGACAGTGCTGTGGACGACAGGGACAGCGACTACCGCAGTGAGACCAGCAACAGTCTTCCTCCGCGGTACCACACCACGGCCCAGCCCAACTCCTCCATGCACCAGTACCCTATGGGGCCTCGTCCACAGCAGCTGGCTGACTGCTGCACCGACTCCGTCCACAGTTTGGATCTGGACTACAGGGACCAGAGAGGAAGCAGGTAGAGCTGGGTATAAAGGGTGTCCCTAAAAAACACCGTTCACTAGTGAGGGTCCTTTCAGACATTGTAGTGTGAGAGAAAATCACTCGTACTTTAATCGTCTCTTTTGAACTCCTGTGGTATAGTTTTAAAACAATTTGTTTGCATAACAAAGGAAAATGTTATTCATATATTGCTCACTTTCCAAAACACATCAAATTTCTGCGTTTTTCATTTAAACTGAAGAAGTAAATTTAAATATGACCTGAAGGGTAATTTACCATTTTGATTCAAAAGCTGATTAGCTATGGAGATACAGTTACAGCAATAGTTACTTCTAAATTTGCTGTTTATGCTTCAGCTGGAGGGAAAAAAATACTGCTGGTCCTCAGAAGAAATGAAACGATATATAAACAGGAAATATAACAGAAATTTGATGTCATGGCCTTTTTATTGGAAATACTGTTAGCATGAAGGTCGTTTAACTGAAGGGTCGACTGAATATTGCTTTTTATATTCAAAGTTTACGTATTTTATTTTTTCAAATTTTATAATTTTCAACAATATTTTTTACATATCCTATTTCGGTTTTTCAGATTAAGTTTTAGAAACTATATTCTGTCTAAGTTGAATTTTACAGACCGCTTTCTCTCTTCACTTCTGGAGCCTCTGAATTGTATTGGGCTTCAAGTAAAGAGAATGTGATCTTTGAAACTCAAATTGAAAAGAACGCAATTCATAAAACGCAATCTAAGAAGTAAGTTTGTAAAAAAAAAAAAACGCAAAATACAATTTCAAAAAATAAAATATAAGAAATAATTTTGCAAAAAAAAATGAAATAACATTTTACTCTTAAAACCTGTTTTTGATTAAAAGGTTTTTCAAAGTTTTATTTCTAGATTGTCATTTTTTTCTAATTTCCATTTAAAAAATGTGTTCATTGCATTAATAATGGAACAAAATTCCCACCATAGTGAATTACAAGAGTGCAAAAACAGCAGCAACCTTAGGGTTATCTGGATGTTTAGTAAATAAATGTGGACATTCTGAAAACTATGTTTATGTATTTTACATCTTAAGTGCCACCACTTTGTTGGGGCTCCATTTGCATTAATGAATGACTGCAGCTCTGCTGAGATGTTTAAGGAAGTCCGGTTAGATTTAATACCAGCTCTTGGGTGTCACTAACTTTCCTCTTGATAGTAGTTTAGATCGCTTTTCTGACTTTATGGAACCAGTGAACCAACACCAGCAGATGGGAGGGTATCCCTAATCATCACTAACTGTGGAAACCTCAGAGGGAACCTTCAGCAAATTGGATTCTGTGCTTCAGAGTCTGAAAGTGTAAACTGCTTTACAACAGTCCAGTCAGTTTATTCCCTAGCCTGGGTTAGACACTTCTGTTTCAGGAGTAACTTACCAAAGTGAATGGGACAGTTGTTGCCCAATTCCTGGATCTGTGGCTCCGTGGTGGCGCTTAATGAGTGTTTCTACAGTTTACATTTCGTTTTTCTTTCTCAAACTCGTAAATAGGCTTTCCTTTCAAGTCATTTCCATGTGGAAGTTAGATTTTTTAGATTAACAGTTTTCCTTCCACTCAACTTTCCATTGATATAACCAGATACAGCCCTCTTAGTAATGAGGAATCATTGTCTGTTCAACAACTGTCAAGTCAGCAGCCTTTCCCTTGGTTTTGTAGTTCATAACATATTTCTATAAAAGTCCTCAAACTTTTGAATGATATCCTAATCTATTGAGATGCTGCCAAGGTACTGAGAGAAAGTACATTGGTTAAGATTGTGGGCTTCTACTTGTAACAGGGGCAGAAATCATGCATTCATTGCCCTCCGTCAGTCTAGCTTCATATTAAAGTAATAAAATAAGTCTTCTTCAGAAGGCACGGAGTCTGAGCATTGGAGTAGAATTTTGAGACCATGATAGAAATGCTCGTGGTTGATTCAATTCTGAGACTGCTTCAAATCTGTCTGTGCTCGCTGATAGCGAGCTGATCCGGCTAATTCTGCTTTAGGAAAGGGGGTAAAAATGGGGCTGCAGCCAGGGGCGGCTCTTTGTTTCATTTTGCTTATAAAACTCCACTGTAGTTTGAAAAGCTTTCACTCTTGGTTTTTGCTGTCTGGTAAACTGAAAACCCCATTGTGACGCTTCCTGAGGGAGTTAGTCAGCTGCCGATGTAGGCTGCTCTCTTTAGAAATTGTAAACTTATGGACTAAATGTCATATGTCGGTGGTTTGGGTTCATCACCACCATGGAGACTAGTGACATAGAGGGTTTAGGAAGCTGTTACATGAAGCAGCTGTTCTGGAGATTTCAAAACATTTAAACTAGTTCAGGCTCTTGCAAACATGGTGACTCTAAATCTCGTATAACAAAAACAGAATAATATACCTGTAAAATGTGCAAAAGTGAGGAAATATTTATAAATAACACCTTTAATGCATGCCATCTGCTTGCCTTTGTTATTTCTGACTCTATTACAAGGGTACTATTGTTTCTATATCATTGCATGCAGTTGTCTTGTGTTTATTTCTTCTCAATATTTATTCTGTCTAACTTTTGTTTTTTGTCTGCAATTTTTCTTTTTTTTCCATTTGCTTTCCTTTCCCCCCCCCTTACTGTTCCCAAATCCTTGTTTACTCTATTTTTTTTTTCCTTTCCCTTAAAAAGCTCTTTAAATCAGAAAGGAAGAGTTAGAATTATACCTGTAGATTCTGGCATGGGGTTTGAAGAGTGGGAAAACAAATACAAAGGACGATCAAAGCCTCAGCTCAGTGACTTCTTAGATGAAGAGGAAGACAGCGTAATCTTTCGAATGGGCAAACCTTACCCACAGCCAGCAAGAGCGCCAGTTAGTCACAAAGCAGCGCATAGCTTTCGGGCTGCCACTTACCCTGAAGGGTATGACACTATTGACAGGCGAAGAAAGAAAAGAATAACAGATCCGAGAGGACTTCTTTATAAGCAGAGAGAAGAGTGCTCTATATCTCACCTTGCAACACTTGAGGAAAAAAGAGGGGAGCCATTTCTGCGACAGGTTGCAGAGATGCAGGAAGAAGAAGAGCGCTTCATGACCTCTTCCTGCCTTAGGCCGCACAAGGATGGGCTTCTTTACAAAACAAGGATGTGGGCGAAAAATGACCTGGACAATACCTTGGAGAACTATGTAGCATACAAAAAAGGGCACGATCCTAGACCAAGAGCACAGTTTGAATTTGAGAACTGCCAGGATCTTCCCTACCCTTCAGGGGCTGATAAAGATGTTAATGACATTGACTTTGTTGGAAAAGGCTTCTACCCTGAGAATGCAAGGCATTACGAGGACCATCATTTGTACGAGAGCTACACAGATTATCCCCAGGCACTTGGTGAAAAGAGGTGTGGCAAATCTAAAACAGGAGGATGGGTTTCTGAGGCAATACTGTCCCCTGTAGAGGAGCCAGTCGATGAATATGTTGACCCGATGGATGAGCTGCAGTGTCTTGTTGAAACAGTATCTGAATATCTTGCTGAAAAAGAAGAGGAAATTAGCAAATATGGTTCCCTTCCCAAATCAAGCAAATCAAGGCTATCTTCCCTAGGTAGCAATAGAACAGATTCATTTGGAGAAGAACAGATTGTTTCAAAGGATTGTAAAGGAGAAACCCAAACCCAAGCTGAATCTGATCAGGGTATTTCAGGTGTAAAAAATGCAGTGAGCTCATTATTTTGCTCTATCACTGACAAAGTTGGGGGAGGCCTCAAACAACCCACCTTAGCTCCCCAACCGCCATCTCCACAACCTGCGCAGTCTGGAATAACACGGCTTCTGTCTTTTATTCCCGCTAAGGCAAATAACACTGCTCCAGTAGCAGTCGTATCTCCAGTAGAAACTTCTCCTAAAAAGTCATTCATCACTCTGCCTTATCAGCCTCCGCTGAACAAAACAAGAGATGTACAAGAAACAGGAATTGGCATGAGAGGTAAAACTCAAAGATGTCATGGAGAACATTCATCTGTGGTCCCAACTCAGCCCCAGAATGGGACAGGAAACTCAGTCCTAGGTAAACTGAATCCTTTAAAGCTGTTCTCAGGTGGGGGAGGTGAAAGCTCTGCTGAATCCAAGCAAGAAGTAGAGTCTAAATATTCCCAAGGATATATCCAGTCAGAAAGAATAATAGTTGATAAAGCCATTTATCAAAGTAAACAGTCATTGAGAGACGAGGATTATGATATGAAGTCTCTCAGGTTAAGAAGTTCTTCTCATGAACATGATGAGAACTTATGCAGGAAACAAAATACAGAGAGCTCCAAACAAAATAAACATGCTCCAGAACCTCAAAAATCTACTATCCAAACACCAAACACTGGATTTTTTAGCCCTTTTAAGAAATCACTGAGTTCCCTGATTACACCAGCCATTCCCATTGTACCGCAAGGCACTCCTCCCGTGGCAGTTTATCCAGTGTTTCAAGCTAACGAGAGTCCTCAACCAGTGAAACCAATGGGAAATCACTCACAAAGTAGTACGCCTAAACTGCCTTTCCACTCCTCAGAAAATGTTTCCACTCAGCAACATCCCAAGCCAGGTAGAGTACTTACTGGATTTTTGAGGTTTTCATCCACTGAAGACACATGTGCCTCTACAGCAACTCGGAATTACCCACAAGAGCATGGCGTAGCTTCAGCCTATTCCACTTCTACCATACAACAAGAAAACACTGAAAAAGGCTGCTTTTCTAGCACGTGTGACCCCTCCTCCAATGCTTCTGGTTTAAACCAGAAGTCAAATCCTCATTCTCAAAGTAGTAGAGTGCCAAATGACCAACAACATACCTCAAACCAGAAACCAACAAGAGCTCCTCATGGAACACAGTCTCAAAGCCCCAATCAGCCTGGATCACAGTATTTCAGCACAACCCCTTTAAGACGCAGCTCAGCCGAAGGCATTCATCAAGTCAGCTCTAATCAACCCAAACAAGGACTGCTATCTGGACTACTGAATTTTGGGTCTACCAGCGACATGTCCAGCAGTTTGCCACAACAGGCAAGCAATCCACCACCACGACAAAGCTCTACCACTTCACCTAGAGGTGGCCTTCTGTCAGGGCTATTGAAATTTTCATCAACAGAAAATATACCACAAAATCAGCACCCCCCAGAGACTGAAAAGCAAAGGGAAATAAGTGGCAGTAATCCTGGGCTGGAGCAGACATCTGACAAAACCGGGCAAACACAGCCTCAACCAAAAGGCTTACTTTCTGGCTTGTTTAAATTGACCTCAACTGAGAACACTTTAGATTTGCAAACAACTCCCCAGTTAAATAGTGATCAACACCACCAAACCAGCAATGCACAGAAATCTCAAGGACTGATTGGAGGTATGAAGAACAGAGCAATGAGCCAGCAAGAAAAAGTTCAAGAAACCTATAAACCAGGCTTTACTCGACAACAGACTGTTCCACTTCAGAAACCCTTACAACAAGGTGGTCTTTTCTCTGGTCTTTTCAAATTTTCTTCAGCTGACAGGATAGATAAACAAAATCAACCGTCAGCACAGCAGCATGAAATTCCCCTCAGTGAATCCAGTCATGAGCAGCTAAGCCAAAAAGATTTTACAATTTCTATCCAAAGTAGACCTCGAAATAGCACAACACAAACAGCTCAAGTAAGTAGTCCATTCACTGGACTACTTAAATCTTCCTCAGAAAATAGGATTCAGCAACAGCCACACACAAGCACCCATGAGACCCAACTAAATCATGTCAAAGTGCCCGGTAGGCAGCCTTTCCCAATACAGACAGAGGTCACAACTCAATCAGGAGTGATATCAGGGTTATTCAACAAGTTGACCAAAACCTCTGAAAGCACAAACCTTACTGGTCAAAAATCAACAGAAAAATCAATACAAACAAGGGGCGCCACGTCTACAATTACAAAGCCAACATCACACCAAAACCATGCGTGTCATTCTCTTACCAATGTAAAACAACAGTCCTTGCAAGAACATATAAATAAACATGAAATGATTCAAGACCCTGCTCAGCAAGGTTTTTTGTCTGGGTTATTTAGCAAAAATGCCACTGAAAACCCTTGTGATAGGCAAACAAAAATTAGTGGTAGGGATACAAAGCCGTTGACCAAGACAGAATTAAATTCAGAGTTGATAAAACGAACTACCACAGACTTTGTAAATGAAGGGTTGGAAAGATCAGCTGCTGTCTACCTGAATCCAGGACAAAGTAGGCATGCCTTAATTAGTTCACCTTTGGCAATTCATGATGGAAGTTTAGACCTTAGAACATCAGCTGCTTTTGTGAGATCTCTTCAAAGTCAGACAACAAGCTACTCATTTAGCACAAGCAATCTATCTCAGTTATACTACTCTCACTCCCTTTCATCAAATAACCAAATGGCTTATAGTACAGGAAATATTCACTCCCATTTGGAAAGCAGTGCTGTTTCTCCTGTCATGACCCTAGGGTCATTTAAACATGAAAGCACCCCTTCTTTGTTTGGGGGAGCAAATCAAAACTTTTACCAAGGTAATTTTTCAGAGTACGGGATAAGTTCCTCGTACGATGAGAACCAGTGGATCCGTGAAAGTGCTCTATGGCAGCAGTTTCAGAATGAGTCTTCAAGCTATAGCTTTCAAGAAGAAGATCAGGGGAATAAGCAAAATCGTGAAGGTATGCCAGCATCTACATTTCATTGCAGCTATTTAGATATTAATAACTCAGTTAATGATACTCTTTGGCAAGATGTATCCTGTTACGAAAGACAAATGGCATCACATGACGTTGAAGTACCAAGGAATGAATACCTTTACCCCCAAAGAAAACTATGGAACAGTTATGAAGACTTAGGAAACATTACAGCCTCCTTTAATAAGGAAGCTGCTCTCAACTTAACAACCAACCAAGGTAATGCAAATTTTGAGAGAAGACACTCATTTAATGATGGCAGTTCTTACAGCTTGAATGGGGTCTTATATCATGAAGGTTATTATGAGGAAACTGCACCAAGCTTATCTTATTCAGCAAACTGGCAGAATGCAATGGAAAAGGAAAATGTGCAAAATGCTGACATGAATTACAGTCACCATAGTCGTTATAACACTAATAGAAACTGTTCAGCAGGTGCCATTGGTGAGACAGAAGACTCACAGTACCTTGAAGATGCTGAATGGTATCAGCAATGGCTTTCTCTTTTGGAGCAAGGAATGTGGTGGCCAGCAGAAGATGGTGACTGTGGCTACTTTGTTTACACAGATCATGAGTATATTTATGCTTTACTTACAGATGCAGCAGGTGAATATGTTTATGCCTGTACACCTGAAGATGAATCATGGGAGAATTGCCAGACCCTAGATAGTCTCCCCAGTGCATGGTTGCACAATGAAATGGTTTTGGTTTGTGGTTTTAAAATCCCACTCTATAATGAGGACGAGCTTCTTTGGCTTCCTGGTGAAAACCATGGCAATCCTCAACTTCTCAATGCCCCCTTAGATTTGTCTGCTGCATATAGAAAAGGAAACCAGATTATGAATTTAAATCTTGAGCAGTTCACTGAAATGTTTGAAAATTCATTTCCG
The DNA here is from genome assembly GCA_034780135.1 of Jordanella pulchra. NCBI lineage: Eukaryota > Metazoa > Chordata > Actinopteri > Cyprinodontiformes > Cyprinodontidae > Jordanella > Jordanella pulchra. The sequence goes on from JAUZNJ010029938.1 coordinate 15,127, forward strand.
TCTCAAGGGCAGAGAGGGATGGACTGCACATCTTACAGGTTAAATAAAGTGAGGATGGACCCAAGACAACCTACTTATGGCTATCAAGATTACTACCAAGACATTGTTGATCTTTCATGTCCTAAAAGAGATTACACCAGCCCTTATTGGAACAGCCATGAAGTTAAGAAATTACTTGCTCAGAAAGTTTCTGTTTCTTTAAACTCGACTCCTGCTGACAGTTCACACCACCAGCTTCTTTACAAATGCTATCAACCTAGCCAAAGAAGACGTTCTTCTACTGCCGTGACAGTGAAACATGTAGATGATGTTTCAGAAGATGACTGGAGAAAAAGGGTGTCTTCAGTTGAAGAATTGCCTAATCGGCAGGTCAAAAAGATTTCCTCTTTAATATCATCTTTTGTGACCAAACCATCCCAAGTAGAGTTAAAAAGACCTGAGGATATGCACTCTGATCAAGCTGTAGGCAAGCAAACTAGAAACATTCTATCAACAGGTCTCCAAAATCTTAAGTCTAAGATTATTAAAGAAGACTCTGTTGCTGTTGTAACCCAGATCGAAAAAGATAAACGAATGCAGAGCCCAACTACATCACGTGGTAGAATTTTACCAACAGTTCCCTCAGTTGCTGAAGTCACTCAGCCTTTAACAATTTCAAGTACAACCTCACAAAAACCAAGACTTTCACGTCAGACTACAATGGAACAGCAAGCATCCCCACCAACAAAGCCCACTTTTACTGTACCCTTCACATCAAAGGAGTCTGTTACCAAACCAACACAGCCCACCCTTGTGACAGATGAGTCATTGGATACAAAAGCTGAAAAAATACCTGAATCACAGGGAGGTTTTGTGAGTTTCCTCAAGTCTGCTGTAGGCATGGATGAAACCAAACCAGATATACAGACAAATTCTCAGTCATCTTTTAATCTCCAAAGCAAGAGTGGGAGTACTAATTCCTTATTAGGTAGTAACACTGGAAATACAGAGACTGCAGGTGTTTCCAATATTTTTGGATCAATTGGTAGCTTATTTAGTACAGAGTCCTCTATACCAGCATCACAAAAACAGGAAATGAGATCTAGTGTTACAGAAGGTTCACTGTCATCTACATCTAAATCAAAGGTTATAGAAAGACCGCAGACGGTTGACCAGCGCGGCACACCTCGGCCAGGTAAAAGTGTATCTGGTGTTTTCTCTCCTAATTCACCCAAAGGTTCTGAAACTAACAAGCTAGAACTAAGAGGACAAACAAAACAGGAGACAGAAACAAAAACATCTGGTGGAGTTTTTGGATTGTCTATCGGAGATATGCTGATAGGATCCTCCAGTGCTAGCCCAATATCACAGACTTCTACACAAGCTAACGCTCCGCAGGAAGAATCGCTTGGTAAAACTATCTTTTCAATGTTTACTGGGTCAAGTTCTCAACAGGCTGCACCTAAACAGGAATCCATAACTCAGACACATCCATCAAGTGCATCTCAACCACCTCCCCAACAAGAAACATTTGGTAAAAGTTTGTTATCAATGTTTGGAGGATCAATCACCTCCCAGCCCCCTAACAATACCAAGCCTCACACTGAAGCATCACAAAAGACAACCTTGCCCTCAAAAGACCCTCCGTCAACAGGATTTCTATCCATGTTTGGTGGGACGAGCACCCAACAGTCTCAACCTCAAAAAGAATTTTTCTTGGGGGGAACTGTACCTGGCTCAACAAGTTCATCTGAACGGTCTCTGAAGGGACTATTTTCAGTGTTCAGTGATTCCAGCACTCAACCGCCTCAGCCACCAACCATTCCATGTCAGCAAAAAGTTGCTCAGTCACAAACTCAACAACAGCTGGACCCTCATGCACAATCTAAACCAAAAGAACACTTTCAAACACAAGAGCAGACAGCCACCTCTGTTCTTGGAGGTCTGTTAGGTGGCTTATCTGGCTCGAAGGAGAGTCCAAGAAAAAATTTGTTTTCCATATTTAGTGGCCCAACACCAGGTTTTAGTGATAATATCTCCTCTACCCCAGTAACTTTGTCAGCACCACAAGAAACATCCAACTCATTAGTTGGTCCCAAAGAACCCAAACAGGGATTATCCGAAATATCAGACTCTAGTAGCCATTGTCAAGACAGAGCAAATTCAGGGAGTAAAGCCGACAGTAATTCAGATGAACTGCTTTCTACCATGCCAAGAGACATTAATTTATCTAGCCAGAATTCCAATAAGGAGGAGACTATAGTTGCAAACCTGGATGCTACATCTGAACAAGTAAGATTAGATTGTGTTGGCATGCATAAGGAAGCCATTCCAGCAAGTACAGCTGGGGATTCTGTTCCTTCTACAGAATCCTCAGCTCCTGGTAGATCAAGCCCACATTCAATTCATTCTGCAGGACCTAGTTCAGAAGGTCCTGGAAAAGGTTTACTTTCTCTATTTTCTACACCCAGCTCTGAACCTCCCAGGAGCCAGACAGGATCTTTACCTCTAGGGTCTTTACCAGCATATTCAGGCCCCAAGGAGACGCCAGTCAAAGGACTATTCTCCATGTTTGGAGGTTCTGCCCCAGAGCCCTCCTCCCAGCCTGTAGGCTCACTGTTGGGGGCAATGTTTGGAGGGTCTTCATCTCAAACTACTACTTCACAGGCTGGGGGATCTTTACTTGGAGGTTTATTTGGAGGTTCTGCTCCCCAACCTGTTTCCCAGGTTAGTCCTGCTAAGACTGGTGGTTCTATTCCTCAAACTGCAGGATCACAAACAGGGTCCTCATTACTTGGGGGCTTATTTGGTGGATCTGGTCCTCAGCTTGCTGGATCTCAGGCTTCAATTTTAGGTGGACTTTTTGGAAGCTCAGCCCCATCATCTACAGTGCCTCAGACCAGTGGGTCCAATTCAGCAACTCAAAATAAAAGTTCTTTACTGGGAGGGATGTTAGATGGATCATCTTCCCAACCTGCTACAGCTAACACTGGTTCATCTTTTCTAGGCGACATCAAACTAGGAGTTAGTGCTACTAATGCTTCTAGTAAAGATGTCCTGTTAGTAGTTGGTGGATCTGCTCATGCCGAAGCCCCTACTGGAAACGATCAAAAGAGTTCTGAAAACAAAACTTCAGTGTATGTTGAAACAAGTGAAACTGATACTTCTACCAAAAGTAGTGATGATAGAGAACAACAACAGAAACCTGAGGATATACCCTCTTGTCTTGAGATCAAGGGATCTACAACTGATGCTAATATCACAAATGAATTAGTTTCTCAAAGTAATGAAAAGTCAGCCTCATCAACTGAAGATAATCAGTCTAAAGAATTGGAACTCTGCGCCCAACCACAATCTGAACTTATAATCAATGCAGCTCAAGATCGTGCACCACATAAAGTAGAAAAGGAAACGGTGGATCCTTTGCCAGTAAGTCCTGCAGTCCAGACCCAACATGAACCAGAAAAGCCATCTAATGATTCAGCAACAGCTGGCTTTATGTCTTCTCTGTTCAAACCAGTATCTCTCGCTTCTGGAGGTTTTCAGCAGGCACAGCAGCAGCAGCAGAAGAACTTGCCGTTCGGACAAGGTTCTACTGGTCAGACTGGGACATCAATTTTTGGTGGGATTTTTGGAGGTTCTAATATTCATTCAGCATCTCCCCAAACAGGGGCATCTTTACTAGGAGGATTATTCAAAGGAGCTACTCCTCAGCCTGGTATGAAGACCACAACACCTGTCACTGAGGGGTCATTATTAGGTGACATGTTCGGAGGAGGATCCACTGCTAAACCATCAACTGGCTCAAGTGGTGGATCATTATTAGGTGGGATGTTTGGAGGAACAGGGACAGGAGTGACTTCACAGGCAGGCAGTTCTCTGCTTGGAGGAATGTTTGGTGGCTCAGTTGGACAGGCTACAGGAACAGAAACTGGAGCATCACTGCTGGGAGGCATAGGTGGATCTCTTTTTGGTGGTTTGAGGCAACCACCTAAACCCCCAGAATCAGAATCAGCTAGGCCAAAGTGTGCTACTGGCCCAGCACCTGCTACAGGTACAACTAATGCTACAGCTACAACTCCTGCTTCTGCTGTAACAGTTGTGACTTTAAATACTGCTACCTCTGCAACTACAGGAACTGCTGCCACAGCTACAAAACCGGGTTTACACTTTGAAAATGTTTCACCGGAGGTAACAGCATCTGTTGCTGAGAGTAATTCGCATGACACACCTGAAGCAGAAGTAATTAGCAGTAATGAACTGGCAGCTAAAGCATCTTGCTCCAAAGATCTTGGGGTGGAAAATGAGTCAATCCATAATTCAAAAGACCCTGCCAACCATAAAGAAATCATTGAGCAAGAAACAACTACAGATAAACTTGTGATGCACGAGAAACCATTGTTCTTCAAAGAAGAAACCAACAGTAATGATACTGTTAAATCAGTCCCTGTGCAGTTAGGTGACACTACAACCAGATTAACTGATGGATCTTCTAGTAAAGTTGAACAGCCTCAAGCTAAATCCTTCTTGGGTTTAATATCCGGGCAGACTGAGGCAGGAAGAACGCTTGGATCATTATTTTCACCTGCAAATCCATCAGTTGTTTCATCATCACCTCCAACAGAAGGTGGCAGTGGTTTATTATTAGGATTAAAATCATTTTCTGGAGCCCTATTTCAGGAAGAAAAATCTGCTACAGGGAAACAAGAGCCAACAGCATCATTATTTGGGACAAAAATAAGTTTTCCATGGCAGACAGAGCCACCCAAGTCTCAGGCTTCCAAAGTTACAACTTCTCAGCCCCAGTCTATCAACAAGCTGACAAGCGAACAAACAATTAGCGCACTAAAGACTTCAACAGCTGATCCCCATAAAACTGAACTGGTAGGTGATTCTACAGATGGCTTAGCAAACCCGCAGATTTTCATCTCCACTCCTGATGTAGATCCTTCAGCATCCCAGACCCTAACAGACAAGAAAAGGCTTGTAGAAACAGACCCCTCTGCAGGTTCTGCCGCAGGAGTGCAGCTGGACAACCAGTACAAGATGGATCTATTGATTGAAAAAAGGCTAGTAAAAGCATAATAAGTGGTACCCCCTTACCAACTACGCTGCATTGACAGCTTTTAAGAATGTATTCCCTGTCCAGCTCTACAGTCCATTGTCTCTATATTAGTATGGTTGTGTCTGACTCCACACTTTCTTATATCCTCTCAAAACAGAACTCCACATTATTTGCAACTTTATTTAAGCAGAATAAGAAGGACTGATTGGAAATCATCAGAATTGTTTTCTTTCTGTATTTGACAGTTGCATTGTTGTCAAGACTGTTAAAGACAATAATTGTTTGATTGTTGAGTTCTGATTTGAATAAGCCCATTTTTGAAACTGTTTTCACTGTATAAAATAATGTGTACTTTTTCCCTGACTCTCTGACGTTAAATCAGGCTAAAATGTTCTTGTTTGGGGTCTGTTGTAATAATGGTTGCTAAATGCCAGAATAATCGAATCGAGATATTTTTTGACTTTATTTAAACCCAGAAGTTTAAGTATATTTAGTCAATAATAAATTTATTTGTAAATATATTATATTTCCAAAATTACCCATTTTGATCAAACATTTTGGGCTCCCTCAATAGTTTGCTGTGATGGCATTTACTTATTTTCTTTCTTTAACTTCCATGTTTTCATATTCAGTTTTTTTCCACATAGTTTTTTTCTTTTTTGATGACATTTATTTTTAAAGCAACACTGCATAACTTTTAGTGCAATTTTAGCTTAATTTGAGATATATTTTCTCCTATTATTCTGGCATGTACTAAATAATATTTTTTTGTACTCCTTAAAAGTTTGGTCTTATTTAATGTCAGACTGTCTTTTTATATAGTAGTTTTTGTACGTAAATGTCTTCTTCCAACTTAATGTTCTGCTGCTGTCTTCATTGTGGTTAATTTGTGCTTTATCCCAAAAAATGATGTCTATACTGAAATCATATAGGTGTGATGGCTTTAAACAGATTATCTCTGCATATTTCTGCACCCATCTGTGCTTCAGCCTTTCTCTGTAAATGTCTACTTAAAAGATGAAAAGTACTCCGAGAATGCAGACCTCTGCCAAGCAGCAAATTTTGCCCTATTTTGTGACTTACATCTATAGCTAAAACTCACCCATGATCTTGATCATTACAAAATGTTAATGAATAGTTCCTTGGCGTGAGATACACCTCTGGTAAATATAATACTTTAATAAGTTCATAAGTAAGGCACGGAGTGTGTGCCTGCAGCCTCTGGTGTTTGTTCTGCTCTCACCTTCATTCACTCTGTGCTTTTCTCTCTTCTTTGACAGTAGATCAGGACTTTGAGTGACGCATGGCTCAGATTTTCCTGTGTTTTTAGTCCAAAGCTAAAGCTGTTAATAGCCACTGCTGCCTCCCTCTGGTTTAGGGAGGAACTGCTTGTTTTGCCAAAAAATATTAAAGAATCCTTCAAAAAATTCCTGCATCTGGATTTTGATCCAGATCGCTACCAAAATGTAATGGATTGTTCCTTGGACAGAGGTGCACCTTTGGTAAAAATTTCATAAAAGTCCATTTATAATTTTTCAGTTTATTCTGTACACAGACAAACACACACACACTCTTAAGAACATAACCTCCTTGGTGGAGGTATGCAGATGTAGTTAATCCTAAAGTCATCACTGATTTATTTAGAGATTGGAAGCACTTCATTCTTCACACTGCAATAACAGTCCAGTGTTTAATGCACTGTAATTTTCATACGTTTAATGCTTTTTCAAGTTCCCAACACAGCAGCAAGGTTGGGTATCTAATTTAATGCAGCTACTCCTTTAAAAATAGTTGTTAAATTTATACTTTTTATGCCCATGGCTTTTAGCAGGTAAGTGGGATTTACTGTAAAGTAAGTTGTGTTGTTTTAATGTTTATATATTAAATGTTAAACTATATGATTTAACAACCCCTAGTTATCTGAAAAAACTATTAGGTTGGTTTCTGAATATTTTTCTTACCTCTTTCACAACTGTAGTCCAGAGGAAAGTAATCGTTTTGGGTCATCGGGGAACCTGAGCCAGGCGAGCTCGCAGCTGAGTGAGATTGGCCACGAGAGCACTGGAGGGTCTGAACTGGAAGAGTCTTTCCACTCGTACCATAGTATCGGCTTGCATCCCTCTGCTAACGGCCAGCCTCGCCCCGCTGGATATCTCCCCACCAACGGGAACTCCACCAGCAGTGAGAAGGACGAGGATGTTCAGTCCCCTCAATCACCGCTGGTTTTAAAGAACGATGCATTGGAAAAAGAACCATCTAAACCCCAAAGGTAACGATTTTGTTACGAGTTGTACTCGGTATGTCTTTAACAGAACGTGGAATGGGTCTGATGGTGATGATGCTGCCTCTTCAACATAGATTCCATGATGGAGGCCCAGCGTTGCCTTTCTCCCCATCTAGAGTTCGTTGGTTGAAAGCCATCAACAAAGTGAGGGTTCAACTCCGGGAGGTAAGCACTTCATCCACAACACAAAGTCAGCAAGTACAGATGGATTCACTCTCATACACTGGTTGAGCTTGACCTCTCTTAGTGTTTAAACATAAATGTTTGCAAATGAAGCTGCTATAAGTTGTTACAAGTTTTCCCGTCATATACACTACTTTTACAATAAAACATCTCAAACATTTTCACACTCCCTTTTTGTCTCAGTTTCAAGCGGTTACCTCAATGTGTCCCTTAAGCAGACTTAGCTTTAGCAAGGGTTCCTGCTGCAGTTTACCACTGGTGTTTATAGAGGATACAGTCGGGTTGAGAAAAATGGTCTTGAAATTAAAAGATGTGACTCTTTAATTTTTTTCCTTTGCAGATTTAATTTATGAAAAATTATTTACTAGAAACATAAAAAATACTCAGAGGAAACTTACATTTTGCAACGGATACCCAAAGTTTTTTGTCTTTGTTTCAAAGATGTTTCTTTTAGGATGGATGGATGGATGGATGGATGGATGGATGTGGGGAGAATTACCATACTTATATTGGTTTGTCTTCTATCATGCTGTGCCATCACTTTATCGCGAGGCATTGCAGGATGGTCGGGCTCTATTTAGCAGTCGGCATCTGGCTCACTGCTAGGTGATGGTGCCACATCTGTTTATGTCTGCTCCTTTTGCCTGGTGCTGGAATTCTATTTATCCTTTTCTAGATACAAATTGTTTTCCTTTGTAAATTGTGTTAAACAATACCATGTTCTTCACTTCGTTGGGTGAAGTTTCCTCTGTAATGAGGAATGAAGATACATTTCTGTTGGTCTGCGTGGATCTTGGCAAACATTTTTTGGTCCAAAGTGTTTTTGCATTGGGCTAGAAGTGAAGAGAACATCATCTGTGAAGCACAATTTAAAAGGAATGTAATTCATAAAAATCAGTCTGAAAAATAGATGTTTGAAGATTAGATTTTTTTATTACTATTTTTTTAAGTTTCATTTTTTTGGATTGCAATTTTTTTCACATACTGTATCCATTTACAAAATGTCTTTTTTTTGGTGTATAAAAATAATGACACATAATTCCCTCCATAGACTGCAGCTGGTGGCTCAAAGCCACCAATTATAAACGTGTAAAGAACATTAACTGAAATTTGCATTCCTCAAGTTAGGAGACGACGTGTGAAATGGTTCAGAAGATACATTTTCATTTCATTTTAAAAAACAGGATTATAGATTTAGATTTAGAATTATGTTGGTGCCAGATACTAGAGAGCCAATATTTAGAATCTCTAACTTAATGGGTCGGACCCGTTTTACCTGTGAACAGGAAACCAGCACACAGATGCCCATAATCTTAGGCCTAATGTTAGATTAAAAATAAGTATTAAAAGAACAATATTTTGATTTTTGCAGTTAGTTTGTGTGGAAACGGGAAATAGTGAATGAGATAGAAAAATGGTTGCGTTACAGCCTCAGATTAGCTGTAGGCTGGAAAAATAGCGCCTGAAGGGAAGAGAAGGAGCAGAGAAGCATCAGACAGGGTGGGAGGGAGAACAGGACGTCTTTCTGAGAGAAACGCCTGCTCCATGCCTTCCCCTGCTATCATTCTTCTTTTCTCTGTGTAAAATCGGCTGAATTATAACACACTGAGTCAAACAAAGAAAAAAGCTCAGAAATTGTCATCTGGTCATGTGGATTTGACCATCTAGCTTGGTGATATCTACCATTTTCTCTTTTTTTCTAACAAGGTAAGGTTTGTATTTAAATATTTGTATCTATGTTTTCTTTATGTTGTATTAAGATTAATTGATGTATTATTTTTGGCCCAGTTAGTCTCCGTTTTGGATTTATTCTCTAAAAATCAAGAACAAAAGCAGGGTCCTTTTTTTTCTGATATTCATTAGAAATCTTATATAAGGTGGTTTACATGGTGGGGTTTCTATATTAAATGGTTTTTAGCAGGAGGCAAGTAGTTTTAGTTGACTGAGCTGATTTTATTTCATAATTTTATTTTGAAACACAGATCTGTTTTTTCTTTGCAACTTGTCAAACTGCTGTCAGCTGCTGAATCTAATGGTTTTAATCACTTCTGTTAGGAAGTAAATTACAATATTTAAAAAGTTCATATTTTTGGTAATTAAATTAAAATAAAGGATATAAATAGGATAAATAAAACTTCTACAAGACCAAAAAAACCATTTTCATAGAGAAATCCTTCAGTTATTGGTTGTCATTGGTAGGATAGCTGAGTTCACAGATTCCCAGCATTTAGTGACGCCCTCATTGAAGAGGATAAGCCCAGAAAGGTCTTTGGTGTCATACCTTTCTGTTCAGAGCACTCTTATTCTGAAAGTTGAGTGGAAGGAAGAATCATTTCAAAAGCTGACATCAAAAGAGGACCTCTGTCAGGGAATTTGGTTCCTCTCCGCTGGAAGCACTTAGTCGTGCTCTTCACCTGGACGATTTTCCCAAAACTCTTTAATTGCTTGTACAATTTTTTTTTTTTTTCTACTACTTTTTTTTTATCTACCACATTTTTGCCTTTGTCAACAGCCAGCCGCTGAAGCATTGACCCTTTCTTGGTCTTAACCTCCTTATAGAGGGAGGTAATGTAAACACATTTGAGGTCCTGAGATCCTTGGTAGGTTAAGATTATTATACATTTTTTTAGAATCTATTTGTTTCGACCTCTTGAGGTATATGGAGGGCAAAAATGGGACAAAATTAAAGAAAAGTGATTAATAAAATGTTAAATAATAAACATACTATAAAGTGTTCCATTAAATAGTGTAATGGTCAGTTTATTTATTTAATAAATTATAAAGTAATAACATGTATCATACAATTATCAAACACATATTTTAATGATTAAATGATAATTATTATTTGTGGCATTTTAAATTATTGCTTGATATTTTTTTTTTTTTTTAACAAAAATTCTTTGGAAGTACAGTAGTTTATTTCCTTATATTTGTCTAATCATTTATTTATTTAGTAAATAATTTTAACATATTTATTTGATGGATAAATATATTTGATCTGTTCTTTATTCATTAAGGAGAAATAAATGTGGAATGAAATAATTGCATGTTTTAGGGGTTGTCTGGTCTCTATGTGGAATAAACCTTTTTTTGATAACGTGTCAAGTACACACAACTTGTTTTGCTAATTTCACTGAATTTAAGTGATTCCCTATAACTTAACCTCTGGGGTGTGTTTAAAATTGTTATGAAATAGAAATAAAAATTTTCTGAGATCCTTAAAAGTAACACTGATAATTTGCATCTTTAATGCTCTTTATATTTTTGAAGGTGCTATAGGAGGAGAAAAATTAAGGAATTCAAATAAGCACCAGAAGCAGCCAGATATGAAAATTAGTAGGATTGATTCTGATTATGTTAGAAATAATGCTAAAGGTTTGACCTTGAGCTTAGATTTAGTTCCGTGATTAATGAGCTTCTTCAGCCGACTGGTTTTGTTCTCATGGCAAAACCAGTTAACAAACTTGTTTCATATATTAACTAAAGACAGTTCTTTCTTTTTATTTCTACTTCCTTCTTTCTTTCTTTTCTGCCTTTTCTCTTTCTTGAATTCATTCTTTCCTCCTTTCTCCTCCATCCTTTCTTCGTTCTCTTTAAAACTTCTGTAAAAACAAAAATATGACTCAAATTCTCAAGATTAAAAAAAACCAAAAAAAACAAAAAACAATCATCTCTCAGAGATAATAAAGTTTTATGAAGTGACCCGAACCCTGGGGTCCATTTCACAAGGGCTGATCAGACTGCAGCTGGGCTATGAAGGATTGACGCGACCGAAGCGCTGAGAGCCGGGCTCTTTTCTAATTGCTGCATCGCCTCTGCAAAACATCCTAATTACCGACATCTAAGCAGCTGCATGTTGTTCCTTCTACAATTGGCTTCTGTAGCTAAGAAGTCAGTTAAAACAGGAATCGTTTGTCTGATCCCCTTGCTCTGAAGATTATAGTTGTTTCTCAGACTAAAATAGGTGCTTCAACTTTCAACAAGTTGAACTCGCTGGTCTGTTACTGAGGAAATTATAATACAGGCACTAAATATTTGTGTACACTGTAAAAAAAGGTCACATAACTTTTTCTCTAACTCTCTGAAATTAAATCAGACAAAGCTTTTCATCTTTTAGGTCAGTTGCCAAGATTGTTTTTATTTTATGTTATCTGAAAACAAGAAGACAGAGATTAGGTGTCTTAGAAGTCTTGAATATACAAACGGAAAGATTTGATACCACTTTCCAGTTGAATAGATGTACACCTGTCGGTGAATTTTACAGAAATACTTTAAAGACTCCGCTTTAAATCATAGACTTCCAAAACCCAGGTTTAACGATTGGGCACAATTTACAGTTGCCTGAAAGTGTCTCATTCATTTAAACAATGCCGTGCAACTATAACCACCTGTTCATCATAATATATATGTGCTTTGCTGCGAAATAAGAAAATCAACTCCAAGACAAAAGCTAAATATCTGATGAAGATGCGGCTATAAGCTGCTAAGTCATTGAGATGTCCTATACCCAATATGAGGAGAAAGGGCAATCTGTTAATAATAGAGGCCACATGAAAAGCTAATGCACTTTACAAAATAGATGGCATTATGAGGAACAAACAAGCAGGACATCTGTCAGGAACCTAAAGCTTGGGCACAAATGGTTCTCCCAAATGCACAATGACTGAGAGTAAAACTCTAAATGACTTACAATATGGTTAAAGTACAACAGTCATTTTTTAGAGTGACCACCAATAAGCACAGATCCAAGTACTCCTAACGAGCTTACAAAACGGATCCAGTTCTGTGAGAAAGAATGGATCAAAATACCAGTAAACTTTTGTAAGAAGCTTTTGGAAGAATAAATGAAACAACCCAGCTCAGAAGTTATTATTTTATTGCGTAACTTCCCATTTCTGTCATTTGACTAGTAGAGAAATGGTAACTAATAGTACAACTAATTTTGGTGACCCTCACTGACCTAAAAAATGAACAATTATAGGTTCATACTTAAGTTATTTGACATTTTCTAAATGTATACTCTGGTTGCATACAGAGGTTTTCTGAAAGATTAAATTGTCCTTCTTGTGTATTATTTTTTTTCTGTGTGTTACACGCTTTGTGCTTGCTTGCTTAGTATGGAAAAGACAGTTGTGTATATTTGCAATAGCAAAGGGGAGTATGATACTTTTCATGTGTTAAGGGGTAAACAAGGCGATAGCCTACTGCGGCTAATTTAACAAGCCTGCTCCAGTGAGTGTAAAACTAATAAAAAACTAGAATATCAGGGTTGAAAAGAAAAAAATAATTCCTAGTGGGATAAGACTGGAACAGCACTAGGAATACATTATGAACGCTGGTGTTCACTGGGGTGGGAGCTAAACTTGATGGATGTGTGAGTAAACATCTTTATTAGTTCTTGTACTAGTGCACTGGTATTTTTAGTCTCTAGTACAAGTACAAATGCCATCATAAATAGGAAATATAGATAAATGGACCTTGGTGCTTAGTCCCTGTTTGCATTTGGTAGAATCCATAATTTTTTCTCTCTTCAGTGCTCTGATAGAAAGCTCTGGGGAGGATTCACTGGAACTTAGAGCTGCTATAAATTAATTTGTTTAATTATATTCTTTGGTCTTTGAGCTGTTACTTTACCACCAAGCATTTCAGGAGGCCAGGCTCTATTGGGTAGCTGCTACAGTTGCCACCATGTGGTTTCTGACAGTTCTGCGTTACTGCCAGCAGATGGGGCCACATCTCATAATGTGTATTTATTGGGCCGGTCCTCCTATTATTTTTATACTCAAAATAAGTAAACACTATCAGGATATATGCTTGGTGTATATAACCCTATTCTATCGTGATCAAATGGTTTTTGATCATTTTTATAAAAGCGTACGTACATCATGACTTTTAACCTTTAGGTCTGATCTAATATTAGAAATTGGAGAAAGACTTTAAATTGGCTTTACATACAATGAAAAACTAAATCTAAATGCTTAGTGCTAGCTGTAATGGGTGTATTTCGGATATAAATTCTCTAGTTTTAATGGGTCTGTACCATGAAAGTACCAGAAGAGACATTAGTGAACAAGATGATTGATAATGCTTATCTATTTAAGCCAAAACACTACAGATTGTTTTTCTTCTTCTCTTTTAAACACTCAACAAACAAGACTTGCTTTAGGGACTTGTGGCTCCAGAATTGGTCGTTTTTCTATGTACTGGACCAGTTGACAACAAGTGTCACCTCTCAGGAATGTTCCCCAGAGGGCACATCAGTGGACCAAATGAAGCCCATGCATCAGATTCGCTTCAGGTCTCCCCAAAAAGGCAGGAGCTGCAGAAAAGGAGACCAAATAGCCCAAACCTGGTGGAAAACCTGAGCAGAAACATACAGGGGGTAGAAGATTCCCCCGCTGGAGATCTTTCATTGGTCAACTCTACCAGCATAGCCTCATGCAGTACAGCTGAGGATCATGCATCAGGCACCAAAAATAATGCACAAGAGAAGAGTGAAGGAGCAGGGCAAGGTTCTGGTAATATAGTGGAACACATCTTGAAAGAGCTGAAAGGTATCAACAAGATCCAGGAGGAAATATCTGACCTTAGGCAGTATCTAACATCTGTGAGTGGCTCAGTGGATGAAGTGTCCTGCTGTGTTAATGCGGTGCTCAGTGAAATAGGTGAGCTGTACTGTGGAGCTCCAGCTACACCTCACCCAACCCCGGTTCCTCAAACTACACGCATCAGACGAGGAAGTCTGGGGAGACAGAACGCCATTATGTGTCTTAATGAGAGAGATCCAAGTCCGCTCCTGGATAATAGAGAGTTTGGAAATTACCCTGGCTCCACACCATCGAAGAAATCTCCTGAACCTTGGCAAGACCTCAAAGAAACTCATCAGTTTAGCTATGATAACTTAGAGCAGAGTTTAAATCCTGAACTATGTTCCGTGAAGCTTCGTTGTCGACAGAACTGCCAGAGCACTAGCTCTTCATCATCATGCCACAGCTCCAACTGCCCTGAAGCAGGTTTTCTCTCTGGTGACACACAGTGTGGTCTTTGGCATTGTAAAGAAGGGGGTTGGAGTGAAGAAGACATCTTCTCTTTTCCAAAAAGTAGTGGAAAACTAGAGAAGGACAGAGATGTTTGGAAGAAGGAGCCTCAAAGTGGCACAGTGGGCAACTCCCCAAGCACCAGTTCTGAACACCTCTCACTGCTGTTCGGGCAGCAGTACAACTCGTCCTCCAGTGTTTCCTGTAGGGTCGGTTGGGGGACCCTAACAAATAAAGATGAGGAAGGAAATTTGGAATGCGACTGTGCTGCAAACTGCCTGTTTTCCCGTAGTTCTGGTTACCACACAATGGGTGCTTGCGCAGACGATCTTGACAGAGAGTCTTCCAGGAGTTTAAGCTGCTCCACTTTGTTGTTGACAGACTGTGATGATGGCTATCCGGCGCAGTATTCGCCTTGCGAGGACAATCCCTCGTCTGCAGATACTCTTGATCTGGGGTCCGCTGAGAGTCTGGACAGGGAGTGGACGGATCAGAGCGTTTCCAGAGAGGAAGTACGAGAGTCGTTGTCACAAGCATCTTCTGAGATAGATTCCTTGACCACGCCTCAAACCCCCAATGGCGGGTTTCATGAAGCAATTTTTAGCGAGGCTGTGGTCACCTTCAGGTCTGCTATGAGAGGGGCAATGAGGAAGTTGGAAGTATCCAACTTTGAGGGAGTGAAAGATAATGCTGATGATAATCATC
This sequence comes from Jordanella pulchra, assembly GCA_034780135.1. Classification (NCBI taxonomy): domain Eukaryota; kingdom Metazoa; phylum Chordata; class Actinopteri; order Cyprinodontiformes; family Cyprinodontidae; genus Jordanella; species Jordanella pulchra. Next base: position 30,380 of record JAUZNJ010029938.1, read on the forward strand.
GATTGTCTCCATCCTCACTTAAACAATCCAACGAATCCAGTGAGAAGCAGAGCAGTGCTGAGGGCACAGAGGAGGATCAAATGGCTGCTGCTGCAAATGCCATTCTGTTTACCCCTCCAGTTGGAGACGCTGAGACACATAGGAATACATCATCCTTGACAAATGAGTTCCCCACTTATCAAAACCACATGTTTTACACTCCTAATAAGTTCAACTCAGCAGAGTTGACTCAAGCAGCAGAGGAAAACCGAAGTAATGGAGAGTCATCCAGCTTTGAATTGACCCCAAATCACAGCCCTGCAGTACAGGCTAAATGTCCTCTGGAACCAATCAGTGAAAACTGTCCCACTACTGAGGGGGACCAAGGAAAACCAACAGATGCCGGTCATAGAGAGCGAATCGCTAATTTTCAGCGCATATTGAGAGAAAAAAGACGGATTCATCATAGGCTCTCCAGATCCACTCAGGGTTCCCAGGGTTCCTACGGCTCTCAAGGATCTCAGGGATTCCAGTCTCAGGAGGAATATGACCCAGGTAATTCAGATATTTTTCCTCCTTTTTAAGCGTTTGCTACAATGCCGGAAGAAAAATATTGCAAAAAAAAAAAACTTTTCTGCAGAAATTTGAATACATTACGGTGCATCAATGAATAAAATATAATCGAAAACTTAAATAACTTGAATGATTTGAATTCTAAAATGATAAATGAGATATATTCCTACTATTTTGATTATTATGGCTCACAGCACATAAAAGTCCCTTAATTAACAATGTTGTTTGAAAATCACAATGATCATTTAAAAAAAGTTTTAATTCTGAAATTATTATCAGTCCTGAACCCCGATCAGTTAAGCCAGAGTCATAGCAAGATGTTTTATATATACAGTCCTAAAACTGGTTTTAAGTTCCAATTTAATTTGTTTTAGGAGAATTTTTCTTTTATATATAACTCATTTTGGTCCTTCTTTCATTCCCCCTTTTTTTTCTTGGAAGGTTATGTGTGAGAATTTGACTTGTGTGTTCACATTTCATGTTGATGTAGCATAAGCAGTTAGCACTGGTGCATTTCCATCTTCTCCAGGTCTCTTACACAATCAGTAAAAAGCTACAAAAGCAGCAACACTAGCCGATTGCCTGCAGGTAATTCCCTGAGTGTTGGAATGGCCTGTATTTGTGGAATTGAGACAGTGTAGGTATCAGATCTGCTCGCGCTCTTCGCATGCTAGTAACGTTACACTCTATGATTGGTGGAACGTTCCCACAATGACGTAAAACATTGTGGTTGCCCAGGCAACGATTATAACAAAATGCAGCGTCCGTGTGAGGAGTTGGGAGCATCTGTAGTGTTAGTGACGGCATTTCTAATGACCGATTAAGCTTTCCCTGATTGATAACAAAACTGAAATAATCTATTTATGGTGAACGAAGTAACTGCAAGTCCCTGGTAAAAAAAGGGCAGACCTGGGTAGCGCTGTGGGTAGCTGTGTTCAATGGCTAACAGGTTAGCCCCTTTTGGCTTGATCAGTTACCCATAATTAAGCAACGCTACTTTTAACTTCATGTCAACATCAATGGTTCATTTCCTTCAAGTAGAATAACTGTTATTTTCTTTCTCTAAAATCTCCATGAAAGTAATTTTTAAGATGTTCCATCTGTCCTCTCCTACCCTTGGATCTTATTAAAAAGAAGTACTGAGACTTTTTATGTCACCCCGTTAAATGGCAGAGCTCAGTCTGTCTTAGAACGCAGTACTTTCCTTCTAGACTCATAATGATTGGCTTCTATTTAAGGTTGCTAAAAAAAGTAAAATAATAGAAAACATGGGTAATAATAAGTCGAGACTCCAGAAGAGATTTGATTCTTATGAAATGGGTGAAACACAGTTTGACTGAGTGGTGTTACCATACTGTGACATCATCAGCAGGGGCAGGGCCCTGATCAGATCTGACCACCAGAGCAGATCTGATAGCTACAACAGCAGGGCAGGCTAATGTTAGCGCCTTACCAGGAATGACATAAATCATGGAGGAGGACATAAAACATGCTTTGTGAGCTATGCTGGTTTGACGAAAGAGCCCAGACACAAAAAAAGATTTCACACATCAAATTTTCTTTCAGGTTTTAATGGAAGCCGAACAGCAACACATTCGTTTTAATAGGAAAAAATGTATATTTCTGGGTGATGACTCCTTTAAACCAAACTTAAAACGTATCATTCCAAGTTTTAAACTGTATGATTTGGACTATGTTTGGGAAAGGTTTGTTTGTAGCTCTTGAAAGGTTACATAACTGCACTGACTCTTAAAAACATTAATTGAAGCTCGTTTGAAGTCTTGTCTGAAGCCTTCTATGGAGCACTGTGCATTCAATTGTCTTTATCTCCAAAACTAACCATGTGAATTGGTTTATAAGTAGATTAGTTATCGTAAATGGCTGATTGGTCCCAGATTGTATGAAATGTGTGTAATTTTATTGGAACATTTGAAGTTATTACTGCCGCCAAAAAAAACAACAACAACCAGACACCAACTTCTGAGGCTATTGAAGATGATCAAGTAAAAAAAAAAAAAAAGTCAATGAGGGATGTTTGTGAGGTTCTGGTGATGACTGAATTTAGAGTGTTTAAAAACTGTGAGCCCAAATCATCATCTGAATCAATCAAAGTAAATGGCAGAAATTAACCGCAGTGTTTAAATCAATCTGTTGGTATTCTGATACATTTAGATGCACCTCAGTTTTAAGATCATTTATAGTAACTTAAAATAATATCTTTATTATTCTTTTTTTCTGTTTCAGAGGTTGGAAGAGAAGAAAATCAGGTTACACAAATACTATAATCCCTTTGTTTGTTCCTGCCCACCTTTTCTTTCTTGTTGGATGTTCTCTTTGCTGGGGTATTTATTCATTTTCTTTCTATCTGTTGACTGTCTGGCTTTTTGTAAGAATTATGACCAGGAGTCTGTAGCTGTGGCTGCTTGGACTAACCACAATGGCACTTACTAAATTGAGCTTTAAATAACATAAATGAACTAATATTTTTTAAAATAAATATAAAATATAAGGTTTTAGCAGATTACAATTTTCACAAAGAAAATGACACTAAAAGTAGCAGTACTGTACTTTTGTTTTTAGTTTATTTCTGATCATTATGTGTTTTTTTTATTTAAAATAAAAAAGACAGCTATATTTCTTAAGAATTAACTATTTCTTACTGTACAAATTTATCAAACGTTATATGATGCTTTTTTTTTCTTCAAAAGGCCAGGTAACATTTTTAACTCTAAGTCTTTTTTTTTCTTATTAAAGATAACTGGTTAAAAAAAGTTGCAGGCTCCTGGTCTAAACTTTAACAACAATGCAAACACTATCAGATATGTGTGATTTATGTCAAACTCGACAGTTTTACATCTTTTTTTTGGCAAGTTTTCATCAGTTGTGTTTGAAGTTCAGCATGGCCACTGACAGGGAGGCGAGTGGACATGTTGTCCTGGGCTCAAGTTTGGGGAGGAGGTCAATGATAGGGAAGGGGTCTCACTGCCTCACGTGGCAGCTAAAGCAGAAAACAGTTAACTTTACCTTAGTAGTTTTCATCTGTTACCAGGATTAACAGCACCTTAGAAAGCCGATATCTGCAGTTCTGAGGGGTTCTTGTTCTTGTTTGTTACAGCAACACTGTTTAAGAGGAGGGGTCATGACCTCTCCTGGAAACCTTGATCAACTGTTGTGGGGTCTTAAGATCCACCACAACAATTAAACTAAACAATAAAGATTGTAGTAGTTAAAGTATAAATAAAACCCTTAAAATAAAAAAAGAAAATAATCCTTTGCTTTTGGAGGCTGGTTTATGTTTTTACATCCATTGGTAAAAGATTTTTGTAGAAATGTTTACCTATTCAGCCAGTAGTTGAGGTTGTAGATCGACTGGTACCACTTGGTGGATCATTGGCAGAAAAGTTTATAGTTCTAGACTGATGCTAAATGTTCATTGAAATCTGTCTTTAGTACTTCATTGTCTGTTTTTTTTTTTTTTACCTTTGTGTGAATCCGTGGGCTTCTGTTGTTCTTTTACTTCCCTGCTTCCACATCTGGATTCACCCACTCAGGGATAATAAAGGATGTTTTGTTTATGCTACATCTCTTTCATCATCACACGTTGAGCCGATTGTACAACCGTTAAGTTCAACAACCATTTGCGTTTTGTCTGTTTGCTTGGTCTGTGACATCAGAGAGGTCAAACTCAACCAGACCCTTTTTCTCCAATCTTCTCTTAATGGTTCCAGCCTAAAACATCCTTAATATCTCCCACAGGTTAGAGATGTGGAACCGAACACCAGACAGGCCTGGCTTAAACCCAGGTAAAGTCCAGCTTATCATATATGTGTGTGCGCGGGGGGTGGTGGTTCAGAGTGTTTGGTTAGCAGAATCATGGAGGTTTTTCTGATGTAGTTTCCGTCCTTTCTGTGAATATCTGCTCTTGTGTTGCTGTCAGCAGTGGATCTGGTCTGTATGGAATTGACAGCATGCCAGACTTACGCAAGAAGAAGCCCATCCCCTTGGTCAGCGATGTGGTCAGTACCATTCACTCCTCCTTTTTACTCTTCTTAGTGTTATTCGTCACCGTTTGTTTGCTAGTTTATTTTAGGTTTATGGTTTGTCTTTGTGAAACAGTGACAGATGTTAGAGATCTACTTTAACTGTGTGGATTAACATGTCCTGGACTTTCACTGCAGTGTTTTCTTTCTTCCTTTCTTTAGCTTGGTCATTTTATGTGATAGACCAACACAGATTTGTTCATCCTGTTAAAGTTTTAAGGGGGGGTTATACCATGGATGATTGATCCAGTTGCTTAGCCAGATGTGGCTGTGCTTGGACCATTATGGAGTCAATTTTATTTCCATTATTATTGTAAAGAAAGAAGACATTTTTTAATATATAACCTTAAAATTTAAAAAATTAAAAATGTTCTTAATAAAAAAGTAAAAAAAAAGGTGGACTAGAGAACTTAGATGACCTTTCACATGTTTTCATAACCAATGAATGTTAATGGAAATGAAGAGACCCCTTGGCAGAGGAACAACCCCAGGATGATGCCGTCTGTGCAGGAAAAAGAAAAAAGACACACACACTACAAATATTTATTGGACCAATTTATTTAAAGCACACTCATGTAACCAATCACGGGCAGTTTAGTCTCTGAGATTGGTTCCTCCTTTAAAGTCACATAGAAACAGGTCCTGATGCAATTAGGACAGAATCTACAGGTGCATAAAAACCAGGAGAGAGCAGAGAAGGAGCATGGACTCATGGTTGTGATATATTGGGGGTTGGTAGTATTAAATCTGTACACATAAAATGTTCAAACTGTGCGTGGAGAGTAGTTTACCTGGATGTGTTTTAAATGAAATTGCTTGTATGAGTATTTCTTTCGACTGAACACTTTTTGCAGAGTTCTGACCTCAAACATGTCCATCCTTTAAGAACTGGTGGTGGCAGCACTATGCTGTGGGTTGCGTCATGCACCGTTTTGTGTTGCTCTATCACATAAAAAACCTGATGTGAGGGATTTGATTTCAGATTTTAACATAGAATTTATAGTGTTTTTTTTCTGTATGTGTAAGATGAATTTAGGTTAAAACTGTCAACAGCTCATGAGGACTTTTGCTGAGTCAGAATGCTAATTTTTCTCTCCCTCCTCTCCTAAACCTGAAAATATTCCCCAAAACTCTCTTGAATGCATTCTGTCTTCCTGGTCAGGCTATGGTAAGTTATAGAAACACAGACGCCCCTCCCTTTTCTTGCCCAGGTAAAAAACAAACAAACTATCAAGTAGAGGGTAACTAAAACATCTAGCAGCATGGTGATCTATTAGACCGCACCAGTTTAATCTGAATAAAGACATGCATGCACCCTGTTGTTCCTGGGTAGCTTCCCTTCCTGCTTGATATTATCAATTCACTGTAGTCAACCAATCAATTCTTCACCCTTTGGTTTATGTTCTTCTTCACCTGCTGAGCTTTTAGTTCAACTAGTTTAGATTAGTGAATCTGGGGTACTAACACGGTTCTGTTTCAGACCTTAAACTTTTTTTTGTTTTGTTTTTTTGTTTTTTTTTGTTTTTTTTTTTGTTGTTTTTTTTAGTTTCCTGTTGATCTTTAGCTGCTTGAAACTAACAGCACTCGCACGGCGTTAACAGAAAAGAAAAAAAAAAGCTGTGCTAACTCTACTGACCACCCCTTAAACCACCCTCACTCGATACTGCTACAGCAATAAAATGGAGGTGTTCTCGGTTTTTCGTGGCACATCATTTGTTTATTGGATGCAAACTTATGCAAATTTTCCTTGTTCAGTCCCTCGTCCAAGCCAGGAAGGCAGGCATTGCCTCTGCTATGGCTGCACGGTCCTCGTTCAAAGATGAGGAGCTGGTAAGTACAGCGCTTGTGCTTGTTCAGTTTTTTTTGTTTGTTTTTAATTCAGGGCAGCATGAGGAATTTTAGAAAGATGAAACATAAAAAAACCCTTACATGAAATAAAAAGATCTCCTACTGTTCCTAGAAAAACCATGTGTACAAGAAGACCCTGCAGGCTCTCATCTACCCTATTTCCTGCACTACACCGCATAACTTTGAGGTGTGGACGGCGACCACTCCCACTTACTGCTATGAGTGTGAGGGGCTGCTGTGGGGCATCGCCCGCCAAGGCATGCGCTGCTCCGAGTGTGGAGTCAAGTGCCATGAAAAGTGCCAGGAGCTGCTTAATGCTGATTGCTTACAGCGTGAGTATATGGAGAAACTAGGCGGGAGAGAGGCAATGTTCTCAGTGCCGTTTCAAACAAAGCGTGTAGTTTTTTTTTTGTTGTTGTTGTTGTTGTTGTTTTTTTCTAGAAACTTTTTTTTCCTAATGTTTAAATCGCTTTAAGGAAATGATCTCATTCTCCTTTCTAGAGGATCTTTATTAGAAACAAACATGCAAGATGTATTATTAGATTATCTGAATCTGGGAACTTTAAAAATTGACATAAATATTAAATTTGGATTAGCATTTTTTTTTAGTATCGCTCAACATCAATATGTATTTTATTTAAATCTCATGGGAAACAACCAAAAACAGCCTTACTCAAAGAAAATGTTTTATGATTTGAAACTCTTTTCAGAAGTTGAAAACTAAAAAGATTCAAGCTCGAAATAATGGTCAGACAGTTTACTTTACCCAGATATGGAATAAATTCACAACAATGTCCATTTGAAATATAGGAAATTAAACTCTTGAATAAAATAGTGAAACTCATCCAGAACCTATTAGTTATTATTTATACCTAGAAAAAAGGCAAATGAACACATTAGCATATAATAATGAATAAAATGATGCAATGGTGTCATAGTTTGGCATAAATTTTATGTTTAAGAACCAAATCTTGAAAAATTCGGAATGAGGTTAAAAGTAGCTTTTAAACTAATGTAGAGCAATTGGAATATGTTCAAACCAATCCACAATACAAACCCAAGGAGGTTGATAAAGCATTTTTATATGAACATTTATTTAAATGATTTGTTTAAGTCAGAAATAAATACATATTTAGGTATTTGATTCTGAACCATCTGTGATTATTCGTGAGAAAGTACTGACAGGTAGGAACCGCTATGGCAAAGAGCTCAGCATCTGGTTAGCTAGCACATGGTTAGCATGTGGTTGCCATTAGCTCTGCTGTTTGGCTTTCAGAGCAGACAGACACATGAAAGGATCAGAAATCTTAAAAAACCCAAAATAGTTTAGCTGGAAACTCTTTCCCTGTATTTTGCCAGACCCGCTACCTCTGTGATCTATGGCAGGCTGGTTGTGTCCTTTTAGATGCTTCAGGGTTCATCATTCTTTAACCTTTTGGCTCCAAATTAATCCTGCAAACTTGAAGAGAGAATGTTGCACAGACAGCCTGTTTTACAGCAGTTTGGTTTTGGGTGTAGCCTGCAGGTCTTTTTAACTTTGAACAATCTGAAGAGTTAAACTCCCCAGCCTGCAGGGAGAGTCCTTCAGCAGGTCGCTTTCAGATTTTACTTTTTAGAACAACAAGTAGAATCAAAACATCATGTAGTTTTCTTTCTTCTTTGCCATTTTATAGCACTGTGTCGGTATTTAGCCTAATATAACAAACTGTGAAAAGGTACTATAGCACACTGCTGTGTATCTATAGATTTCAGATTCCAATTAAAAACCATCTGAACTAACCTATTTTTTTATATTTTAAAGACAGGTTGTCTTGAAATGCAAACTCTAAAACATGCAAGCACAAAGGACAAATGCAAAAGAAAAATGCTGCAAACAAAGACGGAAGCAAAAGTCTACAATCAAAAAAACAAATGCAAACAAAAGATGCAGCAACCACAAACAAAATGCTGCAAGCAAAAACAAGATGCTGCTGCAATCACAGAGAAAAAGTGATGCAAATAGCAAACTTGCTGTAAAAATAAAAAGGAAAAGCTCCAGACCACTAGAAGGAGTTGAACAAAGAACAAACCATATGGGACCAAAGCCTTAGTTATAAAGGAGAAGCTTTAAATCATGATTTGCAAAAAGATAAGGGAAGCTAGAAGAAGAAATGGGAGGTTTGTTATCTTTCATTTCATCATCAAACACATCATCTCACAGTATTCCAGAATAAGATTATGCATGTATAATATTATAAGTAACACTTTGGTCTGATTTATTTAGTTCTTTACTTGAATCCCTCTAGTGGTCTGAAGAACTTCTGTTTTTTAGAGTGAATTTGTAGCTGTTTTTACTGTAAAATTGTAAAAAAAAAAACCGTTATATTTATGTTTCAAGGCTCTAAATCTGTCACCACATTGGTTGTGGTGGCGGTGGTGCAGGAATATGGTACAAAACCTAAATGTGTCTGATTTTCAACATCATCATATGACATTGTTCCACCACAGTTAGATTACATCATCGCTACAATCCCTATATGTATCCTTTTTTTTATCTTTTAAAGATTAAATAAAATTTAAATGTATTTAAAGAAGGAAATGTAAACGTTGAATAACTGAGTCAAGGCTTGGCATATATAAATAAAGTGTAATTCTGATTTTCAATAATACCAAAAATAGAAAGATTATGCATTTCTTTTTTTCTATAATATTATTTTACTAAGTTATCTCTGACAGTCCAGTACATTTACTTGCTCACAAAACCTCTTTCAACTGTCTGGTTTTGTAACAACACGTCCTCTGTCGCTGCAACAAATGCATACATTTCTGCTGAGTTTGCATCTGATTTTCAAAACTGCTAAAAAAGACAGAAAACAGCAGCTACAGTTTAGTTCAGATTCAAAAAAATCCCTTTCCACATGGTAATAATTACGTTTGTATATTCTCCACCCATCAGCTTGCACAATTTGGTCATTAGAATATCATCTGCATATTGACGAAGCCACACACTTGTAGGCTGTACTTGTGGGCTTGTACAATTGCAGCCTGATAAATTACAAACACAAATCACTTTGTGCCTTCTATGGAGATCTGTTCTGCATGTACAAACAAGTTTGCACCTCTTTTAAGACCTTGTACATCCCATCCACTAATAGAAGCTATAATGAAGGTGCTTTTACTCCATCTGTCTGCTGTCCTTCTTCATTACACTGATAATTGTAGCTGGCTTTGAAGTTTATGCAGCTAGCCCAAATGATTATAGGTTTATTATGCATCTTTAATATATTTATTGAACCCCCAGTAATGATGGTAAATATATTATTTAATCAGATATTAATCATAAATTAAATTATAGTTACTGTGTGTTAGAACAACAAATGAAAGTGTAAAATGAACCGATAATTCTACACATATATAGAATAAATTTACCACAAGTTTCTTTCAAAATATAAGAGTTTATTAACAAAAATCCTTCAGCTCTGAGTCAAAACATATTTTCAGTTGAAAACTCTACTAGGTCAACTCAACTAAGCTACTATGTGTAAAGAAGAAGGAAAAACATGGTTGAAAACCATAATCAATGACATGATGCAAGGATTTTATATTTGAGAACCAAAGTTTATTTTGAAGATCAAAATTAGCTTTCAGCTAATTTAGGACACCCCTTCTAATGCACAACATGGGTCAAAAATGACCCGCATTCATTTTCCATGTTAGTGGAAACTTGATGTAGAA
>JAUZNJ010029939.1:0-15103 GCA_034780135.1 Jordanella pulchra
TAAACTGTTGAACTTTTTCTCGTTGTCCCGTGTGGTGTTCTGCATGTGGGTTAGAGCCTTGAAACCCACCATGACAACCATGTCTCTTTTCCTGTCAGACCCATTAACTTGTCGCTGAATTGCTGCGTAGTCTGACTAAAATAGACCTGGAGTCCATCACAGTTGGAGCAAGCCACCTAGTGTATCGGGATTGTTCATCCCCATTTGCTCTCGATGAGCACTCTCATGACCTCGTATAACACGATTTTCTGTGGGATTGAATGGAAAATCGTGTGTGTTGTATTAAGGGCTTTAAACAACAACAGAATTTAACTAAGAGGCTTCTCCAGATCCACTGCAAGACAGACACCTACAGAAGACTCTTCCTGTCAGAAGCTATCATCATCCCAGAACATCTTGTTGAAAAGTTGACCTTGAGTTACTGCAACATTTAATTTCCCTTTGGGATTAATAGAATATTTTTTGAAATGATTTGAACTGAACTGAAGCAAAGGAGGCAAACAGATGTTGTGTGTTTTTATGGAAAAGTTGGTGTGGTCTTGGGGTAATTTTAGTTGCAGGCAACTCCTGCCAAGGTGCTTTACTGCAGCTGCAGCCTAAAGCTGTGGAAGGCTTCAACCTTTGAGGACAGATGAATCACTGGCAGCTTGGCAGTCCCTGCTGCAGCTCCAGCTTTTGTCTCCTTGAACCTCAGTCAGCCTCGGCAGATGGCCGCAATATTATTGCTTTTATGCTGAATTAGGGAAAATGATGCAAAGTTTCTGAGATGTCGATGATCTTTACCTTCTACTAAAGAAAATGCAGGTACTGCCTCTATGCCTCTGTCCAGAAACCAACCAAATTCAGTGATATGAAGTCAAATACAGAAACAGAATCTTGCTTGATGTTTGCACAAAGGTATTTGTTTCAATAAATAAGTTTTATCCCAGCATTAGAGCAAGTTTATGCACATATTTGAGGTGTTTGGACTTTCACCACAGGTTGATAAAAAAAAAGTCCTTATTCATTTGAAATGTAAGAAAAGTCATTGAATTTGAGTCAACCCTAGAAACAAAACAGCTTAAAAATATAATTAATGCTTATAACCATTGAAAAGAGACTAAGATGATGGAAATAAGCTAAACTACAACTTCATGGAATCATCCTTTGAGGCATAAAAAAGGGCGTGGCTATGTGACCTCACACATGTATTGAAACAGCTTTATCATTTTTTTAAACATGCTCACATGTTTATGTCATGTCTTCTAGTGCCATTGGGAAAAACATTGAACAATAGCCAAGAGATCCCATCTGACATTGGCCTGGCAGCATAATACTGTGGGAAGAATTAGCATCACCGGGACAGGGAAAATTTCTGAATTAATTGGAGGATGGATGGATTGAGCTGCATAAAAGGCAATCCTAAAAATATATATAGTTCAAGGAGTTAAAGCCCTCAAGACTGGGATAGAAGTGAACCTACTGAAGTAACCCAAAAAACATAGAGTTACAATAGTTTGGTATAAATGTGTACTTTGAGTTTTTTTTTACTGGTCTAAAATCACCCAATTAAACACACTACAGTGTGTTGTTAAAAAATTTCTAAAATGGATCTAAATACTCAGATATAAAATAATTCTCCAGTCTGAATCTTAACTGTTTATAATTAGCATAAAGCAAATAATTTGATGTTCACGTGGGGCTTATGTCTTTGTTTTCTTTTAAATCACAGTCTTCTATTAGATTCCTGTTGTACTTGGCCATGTGATGCTGAGAGGTTTGAGAGTTGTGTCTTACCTTGGTACTCTTGCTGTTCTGTAAGTAGAAAACAATATGTTGATAGAATTATGCTTTACCCGGAAAAATCACATTAGTAAGAAAGGAGAGGAGATTTACAGCTTCGCTGACTTTATACATACATCATCTTCAACACTTTTTTACTTTGAAGTCAGGTTCTAAGCTTTTCGTTTTTCTTAAATCAGTACCTCCTCCATCTTCCTCAGGCTGCTCAGCCTCTTCCTCCTCCTCCTCCTCCTGCTCAGGCTCCTGCTCCTCCTCAACTTCTAGTGAAAAACAAAGAAAATCACAGAATTCAGAGAGTTTTTATTGTTAGGAAAAACGTAATAGCCTGAAACTTACCCTCAGCCTGATCCCTGCAAAGACATATTTAAAAAGAAGTAGGAAACATTTTGAGAGGCTTTATTTAAAAAGTTTAGAGTTAATGAAGACAGATCGAGTCGCTTCACTTACTCATATTCCTCTTCAGCATCAGACATGACTGGAAGGAAAAAGGGACAAACAGCAAAATTTATTCCATTTATTCAGTAATTTTGCCTAATTTGCTTTAAAAATAGGGGGGGCTTCTCTAAACCAGAAGGCAAAGAAATACACTCGACACAAATAAACCAACTACGCACTCGTGGGTCATTTAACACTCTGGACAGAGCTTTGGCAGTTTGAAAACCTCTGCATTACTCCCCCAATCCTGAGCTACTGTGTAGCTAAAGTTTATGGTTGCTTGGTAAAAAATGTGTGCATTCATTCATGGCTCCTCACCTTGAACTGGGCCCATAATTACACATTTTATGTGAAAGTTTTGAGGCACACCAGGAACATCCAACACTGGACCTCACTGTTTCCATCTCTAATCCTCTCGTTGCTTAACATTTTTTTCTACACAGTATTGGATAAAAGATAACTAAGGCTTCTCTGTTCTACGGCAATATTTTCCATGCGTGCTTGGTTGAAATATTTCCTACTTACCACATGAAATGATAATCAGGATGTTTGCAGTAATGCAGTCCATGTGACACAGATCCAGATTAGAAACTTTATTCTCTAAATTTAGCGACTAATAGGGCCTGACCTTAAAGGATTTCAAATAAAGGATGCTGAATTGCTTGTGTAATGTTTTTTTTTTTGTAGTTTTATCAGCGATCTACAAAGATTGATGCTCAAATGTTAAGATGTGAAAACTGCTTGGTTCCACCCCTTTATATGAGCAGATTGCTTGTGTTGACGTGATCCTACAGAAAGATGAGGTTCTATGTAGTTGGAGGTAAAATAGATAAAAATTATATGAAAAAAAGATAAATTATTATATGTATAATCGTATTTATAGAGCACTTTACATAGGTAGCCTATCTAAATAACTACAGTTAAATATAAAAACATAGAATATCAGGGCGTGCAGGTGGCGCAGTTGTTAGTGGCACGGCCCATGTATGGAGGCCTTAGTCCTCGACGTGGGCGACCCAGGTTCAAACTCGGCTTGTTGTCCTTTCCCACATGTCTCTCCCCCTCTCTCATACTCCCTTTCCTGTCAACCTACGGTCGGAAAAACGAGCCGCTATCGCAGTAAAAAGCTCAAAAAAAAAGAAAAATAATAAAACATGAAAAAGACGCCTTTGTCTGTAGTTTGCTTTATACACGGTTATGTTTCATTAAATCCAAAGAAAAAAAAATCCAACAATCATTTTTGTTTAAACATGTCTAAAAATGTTTAGTTTAGTCATTTTGTTCATTTTGGTTTAATGTGTAAAAATGATCTGCATCCCGCTGCATTTATTTACGCCTCAACTGCATAGACGTTTTCCTGTATTAATATTATTCTCCCCTTGTTAGTTTTTATCGTCCAAATATGTTTATATGCTTATTAAAATATCCGACCTTAAATATAATTAAAATATAGTTAAAATGTCATAATGTATCCTTTATTTCTAAAAAAGGGTTTAGCAATGTGTTTGGCTCTTAACGTGTTTTAATAGCTGGACTGATGTAAAAATGGCTCTCTGGAAGCTCTATAAAAGGGTGCATATGGCACAGAGGCCTAAACGTTAAATAGTGATCTCATCAGACCAGGACACCTTTTAAAAAAGGCTTTGGCTTTCTGTGTTAGTTTTCTCTCACAACACAGTTTGGTTTCTGCTGAACATCACTGTGAAATCCTTTGAAGTTGGTGGTTATAATGTGACATTAATGTGGCAACAGACCCAGAAATGTCACATCATCTAAAAATACTCCCAAATAATCAAAACAGTAACCTTCTAATACTGTATCTAAGTGGGTTTTGCTGTGATTGGTATGAACGGACAGTAGCAGCACAACATGGCCTTCCTTCAGCTTTACAAGAGGAGTGAGTCATCCTGACCACGTTTAAATTATTAATCACTTTAGAGAGAGAGGGACACGCTTAGAGATGGTTTGGCTTTAAAGTGCCCATCTGAGCTGCCATTGTTCTGACACAAAACCTCACAGACAGACGTTCCCTCATGGCGCGGGCTGCTGACACCTTCCTGGAAGAGGGACTCGGAGATTGATGAGGTGTCAACAGGTGAGAATGTAACAGAGAGGTCAAACGCATAGCGACCGTAAACGATTGTGTTTCTGTCACTGCCCCCCCCCACCTTATCCCTCACTCCGGTTCATCCTCTTAGATCATTAACCTAAACTTAACTCCCTGCATCCTAGAAAACCACTTCTTGTCCTTAAAACGTAATTTTCTATAAAAGTAGCTGATAATTTGATGTTTATCTCTAATTGGACAAGAAAGCTGATTTGCTGACAAGAAGTTAAGTGAGATAATATACAGTATGTCAGAGATTATGATCTCCCAAATTATTTGTGCTTACAAAGATAACTCCAAATGTCAAATTATGCGATATATATATAACAATTATACTCCGAACTTTTATCTAAGCTAATGTTGCTGAGTTCATTTTTTACTGCACCCCTTTGGTTGTTGTCTTCAGGCAGAACTTAGGGCAGCCATGTGACAGCGCTGACAGCTCTGCTCTGTCTCTTCCCTTGTCGGCTGTTGTGCCAACTGTCATAGATGATCAGATTGCCTGGTGTAACACTGCTTTCACCAACACATCAGGGAATCTCAAATCCCCCATGTGCTGCTGCTGATCGGCTGTCAGTCTCTGAGAAAACACAGGAGTGGAAGTCTTTAAAATAAACAGCTGCAGCTTCCATAAAGAATTTGAGTTGTTTGAGTTTTGTTTGTTAAAACTCAAAGGATATGCTGAAGATTATTAACGATAATCCTAAAACATTTTCTGCTATTGTTGTCTCTGATGCAAAATTCCTGGATAACTAACTATGTAAAAAATTGTGTATCTTTAGCACCAGCTTGGGAAACTTTTGGCTGTTTGTTACTAAGGTTTTTTTTTAACCTCTTGAAAAAGTACTTTTCTGTCGTCTTATTCCCCCCTGACTGGTGCAATTGGCAACTCGCCCTAAGCCTGGTTCTGCTGTCAAAATAGTGTTGAAAAGTGAAACATGCATGTCACTGGGTCTAGACTAAAGGTTTGACACTAATACAATGTAAAATAGAAGGCATATTGTATAACAATCCAAATGTCCTTCCCCCTCAAAATAACTCAACACACAACCATTAATGTCTAATCTGATGAAAACAAATATAAGGCTTTCATAAAAATGTCCAGACTGTACCCACTCTGCCATTTTTGCCTCCCTGGTGTCATAAGATTAATTAGTGTTAAAAGGTCTCAGGTGTGAATCTGGAGCAGTTCTAAAAAAAAAAGGAATTTAATCTTTTCTTAGGCCAGCGTTCCTTAATTATGGTCCTCAAAATCTGCTGTCCTGCACCATTTAGATGCATCTCTGCTTCAACACACCTGAGTCAAATAATCCGGTCATTGCAGGAATCTGGAGAACTTGAATGCATGCTGAGGAGGTCATTTATCAATTTAATTCAGGTGCGCTAGCAGAGATACTTTTAAAGTCGGCAGGTCACCAGGTTTCGAGGACCGTAATTGAGAAGCTCTGGCCCTATATACTATATAGGGACTATACTGCATTAGGACAGGTTTTACAGTTTGCTGTCAGAACAGGCCTCACCATGATTGACTAAAGAGTTTGAGTCAATATGCCAAAGGTCATATCCATAGGTTGTGTTTAGCAAATGTATAATGACTGAGACGGTTGAGTGGTGAGCGGTTAAATGCTCAGATGATATGCCATACACAGCATCCCGAGGGAAGCCTCTTCTAAAGGTGATCCAAAAAAGCGTCTGCCTATAGTCCTAAGCATGGTGGTAGGGGTGTTATGGTTTGGGTTGCATGACTGCCATCAGCTCTTGATAGCTGTAATCATTGAGGGTCCCATGAATGTCAGCATTATTGAGACGTAGCTCAATCTCCTCCTTTAAGAACATTGGCAGTGGAGTGGTATTCCAACCTGCTAAGAACCCTGCTGTAAACGTCTCAAAATGACTGTTGCTAAAGAAACTGAATAATGGCTTAAAGGAAAATATTGAAGGTGGTCCAAGGACCCACGCCAGTCAAAGTCCAAACCTCAACCTGGTTGAAGAGGCATATGCAGAAATGATTGGTATGAAAAAATACCAAGAAGGCGACCAAACAAGTCAGTGATAAAGTTGAGGCGATGTTTAAACCAGGTTCAGGTCATTAAACAATATCCCAAGCTTAGAGCATCTGTCTGTTATTACTGACACCATCATTTGTTTAATCTTCCAAGAAACTGAAGTCCACTTTTATTGGAGTGGCACAGAGGACATTAATCAGACAAGAAGTCAAAAAAACCAAAGCAGGCTCACTCCCAACTCTGCCCCTCTCGTCATTCATTGAAAGCTTGTGGCAGTAACCTGCAAAAAATATGCATGAACTTTAAAGTAAAACCTACCACTAACCCATCCCTTACCCAAACCCCCAAACCTAAAGAAACACATGTTACAGACCTGAGGCTCCTAACACTAACTTTGTAGGCAAAAATGAAAAATATTTTGTTAAGTGTCATGTGATACAATGTCTCCAACTTGTCATTTACCCTGCCCATCAATATATGACAAGAAGGGTTCCTCTGTTGTGTCATTATGTGACGCACAGGCGCTTTGACCAAGAGTCACTATTTGACGGGTCAGGAGTAAGAATGTGTTGAGAAAACCCAGAGAGTTCAGACGGAGGTGAGAGGATAATTATTAATTGTGGGATTTACAAATCTTGACTTTACGGGAAATCTAAAAGAAACAAGTGATCATTATGGAAAACCATGAGGAGTGTAGTTTGAAATTTGCTTTCAGCCATGTTGGGAAAACAGAAAACATTTGTTTTGTTGTCAGATGAAACCAAATTGTACAGAATCTGATGGTGGCATATAATGCGTCGGCATTGCTTTACTTTAGAAGGGACTAAGCCAGAGTTGCTACAAATCTACCAATAAAACCATCAAGAGTGAAAAAAGGAAGGGAGTGAAAACATGGCTGGAAAGATGAATGAGAGGTGCACATTTTGACACCTCTTCTGAGACAGTTGGAAGCTGCACATTTGGAGCTGAACCGTGGGAGTGATGGGGGATAAAAAAACAAACAGGGGATTTGGGTGATAGCGTCATGTTCCAGTGGGAGAGCCTCAGTGGTCAAGGACAAAGGTTAGTGTGGTTATTAATGTCCAGCAGCAAGCACAGCTATACTTGGTGTTAAAAAGAAATCATTGTTAGGTTCTAAATAAAAAAAAGGAGCTGCTGGAAAATTAAAAAATCTAAACATAATATGTTAAAGGTTAAAACATGAAAAATTGTTCTCAGTCGGTTTACAGCAGCAGCCCCAGCTGAGTATGTCAGCTAATGTTCAACTGTTAACATAGGGAGGGGCTGTATGACAGCTGGAGGGAATAAAAAAAACACATCACTGTTGGCGATGGATGCTGATCCAAAAAGACATGTGATCAGGTTTGATTGGTGTCGTGTTTACATCACTGGACAACCATAAGTTAGAGCTGTAATTAGTACAGCTCTTATTTTAATTAGCATCTGATCTCAGATAGACAAGGAATGCTCTTTCCTATTAAAAAGCATATCTCCAAAATAACATTAAAAACATTATGGTTATCAGCGTTTTTTAGATTTAGAATATGATTAGTTAATATATGTTTAGTCTGAGAGATAATTGGGTTAACATTAGGAAAACATTTTAGCTTCATTACTGACCCTATTAGCGTTAAAATCGTAGTTTGATGCAGGATTGTTTTTTTTTTGTTTTTGTTTGCATAGATAAAGGTTTCTATAAACTTTGTAAAAAAACAACTGAATGAATCATTTCATGATCACAGAGCACATGGTGACGTAACAGCAAACTGATGCACACTGTTAGTTAAAGAAAGAAATTATTTATTTTTTATTTTTTTAGATTTTTTTTCTTATTAACTTTTACTAACTTGATTCCTTTGGGAATAGTGATGACTCAAAAAAATTATGGTGAAGATAGAAGGGATAAAGTGATTTTCATTGAGGAATAACAAAATTGTTTCCAACTATTGGTAAAGAAGAAATTATTATTTATCATAAAGATTAATTTGCAGAAAATTAATGACCCTAAAACTCACCAGTGTAATTTATTCTTAATATTTCATTTTTGTTATATTCTCTTTAATCTGTGTTTATTGTGTTCTTTTCAGTCACTTTTCCAAACCTTTTAAGATTAGTTTACTTACTATGTTGTTTATTTTCTTTGCCACTTAAGTGGATTGTGAATTCTGGAACATTCCACTCACTGTTATATTTAAGAAACACACTGTACAGTTAATCATGAATAAATAGACTTTTCATAAGCAAAATATGCATATAGGGGGAATCATATTTAATTTTAAATTAAGGGTGTCAAGATCATCAGAAAATTACATCTTATATCGTTTTAGACGGTTCGAAAGTTTTTGATTTTTAAAATTTTTAATGACCAACGTTATCATTAGTCTCTGTTCGTATTGCGTGTTTTATTTCAAAGGATTTGATGTCAGCTCGATCCCCAGGTTGGTGATATAATAAATCAGAGTTCTGCATAATGCATTCAGATTCTAGTCTGCGTGTGTCAAGCACCTTTAGTCGTACATAAATATGTCAAGTAGTCTCCATTAGAGCTGTGTAGAAAGCAGTTGAAGTGATAGATTTCACATTTGTTAAAGCAAATACTTTAACAGTAGCCTGTTAGTCTTTCCTATAAGGGTTTATATGTAGGAAGAGATACTTATCAGGAAACGTGGAGTGTAGTATTTTCCACGGTCAGTGAGTTCATGTGTATGTTTTGTTTTTTCATGGTCTCACAGTTTTCATTCACAAGCTAAAACAAGTTCCCACTCGTTGTTTTATGGCAACACCCGTTTTCCATGCATGTTAAAAATTCCATCTTCATCCCATATTAAGATTTAAAAATGATTCCCCATGCAGAAGAACTAAGTGAAAGAAAATGTACAAGTTATCATTGATTTCAGATAGAAATACATCTATTTATATAGAGTCAGTGGATTAAACCAGGGTGGGTCTATGAGTCCTTGAATTACTTGTAATTATTAATCGCTTGTTTGGCCTAAAGCCTCCAATTAAAATGTACAAATTAAGGTAAATGTACAGAACAATATAACTGTAGATATAAAATTCTCCGCGTTGACCAGAGGTGGAAGGCTGTAGCAAAACAAAGATGGCTGCACTGGTTTCAGCTGGAATATGCTGAAACCAGTGCGGAACCCTCTATTTATTTAGGAAGAACAAGCAAATGACATGATTTGTTCCTATGTGGATGGGAAGTTGTTTGAGCTTTCCTCTAGTTGTGAAATAAATGAAGCTGCTACTGATGCTGTGATTGGCTAAAAACTCAACATGGGAGGCAGATACCCAATCAACCCGAAGAAGTGAGCTGAGTGATGACTGAAATGAGTCCTTCTGGGTGATTTAAGTTGTTTTTCTTAATTTGTCTGCTGTTATCATTGTTCTTTTATCATTAATATATTAATTCTCTCTTTTAAGAAGCTCTTTGCTTCTTAAAAAAAAAGCATTTAATTCCATTCATTTTTTCAATTGATCCAATATAGATATATAAAAACAAAATACAATGTTTAATTAATAAATGTTTGGATGTTTTATTGCCATTACGTACAAAAAAGCCATATTCATTTATGTAGATTACCTGAGTGAAGCAATCCTGCAGCCTGCTTATACCTTTAACACCTCCTCTGCCCCGATGTGAAATTTCCTAGATCTGCTACTGGTTAAATCTTTAGTTTTATGCTTTTATTATACTCATAATGTAAGTAAACAGCGTACTGAGCTTAAAATATGCTAAGGAATCTAAAAAACTACAGTGATAGGTAATGACTTACCATAATGAGTGAAAACTATATTAGTCATTTTCATTTTTGCTGTATTTTCTCAGAAAAAGTCATTTAATTCAGATTAAGATAGACATACCTGTTTAGAAGGGTGGTGACAACCCACACAGGAGACACTCAGATGGATAGGGACACACAGAGTGCATCCAATGGACAAGACCGATAGATTTTATACCAAGAGGTGGAGCAGCATTATGTGTGTGTGTGTATAAATATATATAACTGAGTGAATAACAATGTGTGCATGCGTGCAGTGGGATTACTGTGGGTCTGAGAATACAATACAAGAATAACTGTGAGTCTGTGCACATATGTGCAGATGTGTGTTTGTGCATGTATGTGTGTGTATGTGGTCAGGGCTGAGGGCCACGGGCGGATTAAGCAGAGGCAGAAAGACGAGCACCTCTGAGGATTAGGGAGAACACAGAGATGACCTCACTGGATAAATGGAGGGGTGCTGCAGGGCAGGTGGAGAGGGGATGAAAGGAAGTGGGTGGGAGGGTTGATGGATGGGTGGAAGGGGTGAAAGCTGGCTGCAATGAAATGTAAGGGGGGGTGACATTGGGTGTTTTTCTTTAGTAAAACTCTACAATTGGTATTTAAAGGAGAATTTAGAAGGTGTGGGTGGGGGGTGTTATTTTATGCAGCTATTAGTAAAGTGATGATTAGAAATGTAATTAGTCTGGAAAAAAGGTTAGAATCCATCATTAGTGGTGAATATTTAGTGTAAATCATCACTGCATATTAAGTTGAACAGCAAACAGAGAGGAACCTGTAATAGTATGCAGAGAACTGGGTTATGCTCAGTTAACTACATAGGTCAGAAACGATATGATCTACCACCTGACAGAAGTATTAGCACCTGACGGTGGTCACCAATGGTGGAGGAAACACGTGCATTCAAATCTAAGTTCTGCTAGTTTGCTGCAGCTTCGTCTTTCTGACAGAAAATCACAATGTAGGAAATACAAAAAAAGGTGTCATTAATTCCTAAAGGGAAGGTCCTGTTTGAAATGGTTTAATTTTACTATAATAATTCATTTCAAAGATGCGGGCAAATGTTTTATGTCATGTCAATCTGCCCCAAAGAGCTACAGCCAGGCACATGGGACGTCTCTAAGTTGCCTTAACAATGACTGCTCTCCTTTGGAGTGAAGAGAGCGCCGTTTCTCATTTACACCCTCCACCTCCAATAAGCATGTGTTTGATTTCAGGGGCTGCGTCTTCTAAGGACCCGGTTCTACCTGGAGCGGGTCCTTCTGGGGCTTGAAAATAAGGAGACCAGAAGACTCATGGCTCTGGATTCGAACAGGTCCAGCATTCTTCGGCTTTCACCGCCCCTCACTTGGCGTACGCTCTGTCGCCTAGCAACCTTGACAGTTAATACACAAATCAGGCGAAGAATGGATGCCGAACTTCTTACTACTTTTCTGTTGCTAATTTTACTGTTGAGGAGCTTCAGCAGCAGAACTGTGATCACAGATCTCAGATCACCGACCAGATATTGGAATCTGTGGTTAAATATCAGCTAAACTCATTAAAACAGTCATAGAATCTTTTTAAAAATTTATTTTCATTCATTTCAGATGGAACTATTCACTTACATTTGTCATATTAAACTGTGTTTACAATATTCACCACTGTTCATCGCTATTTCCTCTTTCCTCTGAGCCGTCTTTCTTTAACTCACTATGAACCACGGGAAAACGAAGGCTGCACAGGATACACGGGACCCATCCTTCAAAACGAACCACAGGAAGGCTGCGTTCGACGGCCACACATGAAGGAGTCTTTCAATCCAAACAGGCTGAGGCGCCGCGCTATGATGTAAGCGGATGATGATTGTGGTCTTTGCAGGATGCAGGCAAGTGTGACTTCACTCGATTGGGCTGAACACTCCCCCTTTTGCAATACATTCTTCTCATCACAAGTGTTTTTGCCATGCTGTAAACCTTAAGCCTGTGTTCTTTTTTTACTGGTTTCTAAGAAGAAACTAATTCTTGTCCTCTGGTCCTTTTCTCCAGATGTTCAAACGAGAAAGAAGAGAAGAAGCTCCAAGATTCAAATGCAAAGACAAACTCCATGGTTTCAAACTCTGGCTGACAGCAGCACTGCAGCACTCAGATCTCAGTGCTCCTGGCTTGAAACCTGTCCACCTCCCACTGAGCTCCTTTAAATCACGAACCCAATAAGTCTTTTGTTCTCAAGT
The DNA here is from genome assembly GCA_034780135.1 of Jordanella pulchra. Lineage (NCBI taxonomy): Eukaryota > Metazoa > Chordata > Actinopteri > Cyprinodontiformes > Cyprinodontidae > Jordanella > Jordanella pulchra. The sequence continues at coordinate 12,331 of JAUZNJ010029939.1, forward strand.
TCCTGGCTCAAGTCCATAAACTCCCTCTGGCGGATTTCCCAAGGTTGCTTTGAAAATGCAGGTGAAACTAACCTCTGGGATCCTGACCGTCATCATCCCCTGACTAACTTCCTAATACACTCCTGTAAACAATCTTTATGGAAAATAATAATCTCAAAACACGCACAATCCATACTAACTGATCATCTCTTCCCAGAATATCCCTGCACTGATCTAACCCCAGATTTCTCTTCATTTACAGACTCTGTCCATTAAACTCTTTAAATATTTTCCAGTCTCCTGAGTTGTGTTCTGCATGTGGGTTAGATATTTACCTAATAACATGAACTTATTAACACTTGAGTATTCCCCCAAAACTCTCTTTCTTTTTTCTTTACTACAGTACTATTAATATCTGAGGAACAGATGTCCGAACTTGACAGTGCTCGATTCAGTTGGTGTTTTTTTAAGAATGTTTCTGTTGAACAATAAACATTTATTTTCTACTGTCTGATTACTTAAGTGGTATTTCACATAAATACGTTTAGATCTTTGTTTATTCACCGGGTTTTATTCAGCTCAATAGCTCCCTGATTATCACCCTTTATCTTTGTGCATTCGTGGATTTTGTTGTCTTTTCCACAAAGTAATTTGATTAAGTAAATGCTCCCCTGGACGGTGTTGGCAAGATGTACTCAGCCTCACAGGTCGACACCTACTGTCAGCTGTGTGTTTTACTGGACATGATGGTTTAGGAAAAGGCAGTACCGTGAGGTGTTCGGTCTTTAATCCAGTAAAGATGCCCAATAAGAGGCATCGTGTGCTGTCAAGTTGAACTGTTCTCCATTTTTTTAAGCATATTGAGTAATTACATGCACCCTTTAAATGTCTCAGAACTTGTTTTACAGCAACAAAGTGTGCTACTCTGGGTTTTGCCAATAACTGGGAACGTTCACTCACAATCCAGCTAATATATCTGGTCTGGTGCAAGACTAGCATAAATAAGATGTCCCACAATCTCACTGTACTCTTTTGGATTTTGTACCTCTCCTTTATCACATAGTTTATTATGAGCATTTTCCATTTTTGTCTCACATGGTGTAGGTCTGGGTTTGCACTCTGACGCTCCAAACCTTTTCAGCGTCCCTTTAACATCATAGCTATCATCAGCACAACACAGACAACCTCTACAGATTTTAGATTTTCAAATGTAACTTTATCGAAGACGTTGTTTTGCAGATTTATATATTTTCTTTTTTTACCATTTCTGTTTTTTTAGATTGAGTTAGATTGATTTTTCTGAATTGCATTATTTTCACATGGACATTACCAAAAACAATGCATTGATCAGTGTGCACATCCAGAGAGGGTGTTTAAATATGGCTTGAAGTGAAAAGAATGTGATTGGGAAAATGTACAGCAACTTGTGAAAGTATTGAACTTTTTGACATTTCGCTTAATTTCAGGCTTCAAACATAAAGATCTAAAATCTTAATTCTTTGTGAAGAATCAACTACAGGTGCGACTCAATCAAAAAGTGGAAACGAAATGTTTACAATAAAAAAACTGAAAAATTGGTGTGTAAAATTATTCAGCCCCCTTCAGTTAATAAACTATAATGCCACCTGTTGCTGTGATTACAGCAGAGACTGAAATTTTGTCCCTTTCTTCCTGCAAAACAGCTGGAGCTCATTGAGGTTGGATGGAGAGCATTTGTGAACAGCAGTTTTGAGTTCTTTTCACAGATTATTGATTGGATTCAGGTCTGGACTTTGACTAGGTCATTCTAACAGCTGGACATGTTCATTTGGGAACCATTTCATTGTAGATTTTGATTTATTTTTTGGATCTCTGTCTTGGAAGATAAATCTTCATCCCAGTCTCAGGTCTCTTGCAGACTCCAACAGTTTTCCTTCCAAAATGCTCCTATATTTTAACCATCCTTCCTGTCCCTGCTGAAAAGAAGCTGGCCTAAACCATGATGCTGCCACCACCATGTTTGACAGTAGGGATGGTGTGTTCAGGTTGATAAGCTGTGTTGGATGTTTCGAGCTTGTGAAATCTTTTTGACTCCAATCCAACTTTAAACTTCCCCACAACAGTATCTGGGACCTGCATGGTGTGTTCCTTGTTCTTCATGATGGTCTCTGCGCTTTAAACACAACTCTGAGACAATCACAGAATGGGAGCATTTACGGAGAGTTGATTACACACAGGTGGATTCTATGTATGATCATCAGTCATTTAGAAATGTTTGAAAACTGTTTTGAAAAATAAAGATGATAAATAAAAAAATAAATGAAATAACTGGAGAAAAAGCAAATTTCCTCTTAAAACCTTTTTTTAATTAAAACTTGTTCAAAGTTTAATTTTTGAATTTAATTTTTTCTAATTGAGATTTACAAAATGTGTTTTTTTATGTGGATTTACAAAATATGTCTTTCCCTGCAACTATGGAGCAAAATTCACTCTACATTAGAATGTCATAAATAATAATATAACATAGTTATAGTTGTTGTGTTAATTTTAAGGTTTCATAAAGAAGTATATCTGAAAAAGGTTCAAATTTTCATTTAAGGCTGCCTTTTCATTGGGAAGTGACTTCTCACATGGGTTGCAATTTAATTATATTTTATAATTTTATGAGATGTAACTATTACTGAGGGGATCTACAACCCTCCCAGTAATGGGGTCGATTGCCATGGTTACCTAATTTTAAAAATACAGTGGGGAAAATAAGTATTTAGTCAGTCACCAATTGTGCAAGTTCTCCCACTTAAAAAGATGAGAGAGG
>JAUZNJ010029940.1:1812-15102 GCA_034780135.1 Jordanella pulchra
ACAACATGGCAGCGGCAGATATAAACACAGTAGATATATCTATATTTCAGCTCTAGTGCTCATCATGCTAATTGTTGCTAATATGGCGCCCTTTAACCTCCAACTGCTTCCTGTCTTTCTCTTCCTTTCACAAGGCAGTAAAGTCAGTTGCAGATCACTTCACTCATGTGATGTGGAAAGTGTTTCCAAGTGTTTCCAAAACAAAAATTTTGACGTAACCAACTCATTGAAGTGTAAAACCTTTTTAAAAATTTTAAAATTGCAGTGTTTCCACTTAGCAAATTTACTTTCATGAAGATTTGTGCAATTTCAAGGTTAATAGAAACACACGTATTGCCTGGATGCAATCAGCTGGTTTTCCTTTGACTGAAAACTTGTTACAAGTCTGACTGGATGATCTGGTTGAATTATCTCGGTAAAGTTTCTTGAGATGACATATGTTTCTAACTGGAGCTAAACTATATAAATAAACTGAACTGAATTGAATTAATCCAGGGTAGAGTCTGTGACCAGACTGAAATTGCTGTTTGGAGTTGCTCTGCAGCTGTAGCTGAAGATGGAGCTGCTCTCTCTGCGACTGTCTTCTGGAAGGCCTTGTCTTGGTATGTTTGATTGCTGTCCTAAACTCTATTTAAATTGTGCACTGATCAGTGCTCTGTGAGAGTTTTATGAAACTACCCTTCTTTAGACTGTTTTAAAAGTCTGCAAAAAAAAAACAAAATTATATATGAATAAAATTAAGTGTGTATATCAAGTCAATTACAAAACATTTTTCATTCAGTCTGAACATCCCTCTAAATGGCCGTGGTTTGGGAAAGCAAGAATTAATCATCCAAATTTAGCCATGCAGACACTGGCCAGCTTTTCTGTCTTGACGGATAGCCTTGGCATGCTGGTCACAAACCTTGGCGAGGTAATACCCAGTAGGAGGCAGTGGCTGATGCAAATAAATCACTGTATTACTGCAACATGTTTACCCTGAGTCTCTACCAACTATCCAAGATGCAAATCCACTGAATTAAACACCCTGAGCCTCAACAGCTAAATTCAGTCAAAAAAGAAAAAAAAGTCAGATTTTCATTTAAATGCAGATGGTGTTCGGGGGTGACTGGAGGCCAAGTGTTTGGGTTGCTGCTCAGGCTCCTCGTTTAGTGCAGAGGGATGCAGGGAAACTGCAGGTGGTAAGAGCTGATGCAGATTGTAGTGTTATCCTCTCTGGAAAGGAAGCAGGCAAGGATCAGCAATGAAATGATTTTTTTTTTCTAATCCGGGTTTTTTTGGCTGTCAGACAGGAACTCATTAAATGTTTCACTGGTTCCTGTTTTTTTAGGTCCAGCAGTCAAGTATCAGAGAAACAAAGTCATTCTTTGATTGCTGCAACTTTTCACTGAGAAGTAAACATAGCTTCAACATTAAGGCCTTATAGACTTAATAGGCTAAACTCATTAAGACTTTATGTAACCTCGGACATATTTACTGAAGACCTGATTCATTTGTTGCCATGAGTTTGATCAGAGATAGAAACATTCACTTTTCTCATACTATAATAATTACATTTAGAGTATATAAAGCTCAATGGCTTATCCTTAAAAATGTTTATTTTTAGCATATTTCCAGAATTTACCATTTTGAAAAATCTAAATTAATGTTTAAGTTTAATTTCTACATTAACTTGGAATGAGAGAAGTTTAAACAGATCTTTGTTTCTTTCTTTTGGCTCTCACCTTTGCATGAAACAGATGTTTTGACATTAGATATGCAACTCAGGTAATCTGTCATTCTCCCGATTGTAGAGCTGCGCTGCAACTACTTTTGCTAATTGATTAATATGTTGTTTATTTTTGGATTATTCAATTAATAATCAAATAGCAAAAGCAGAGGTAGGTTGTAACTAGTTATGTTTACTTGAGTGACATTTTACAAATAAAGTACCTTCAGGAGTAGTTTTACTGTACCGTACTTCTGACTTGTACTTGAGTAATATTCTCGTAAAGTATCGCCACTCCTACTTGAGTAAAATGTATTTATTTGTATTCTTTATGCATTTGAGTCTTTAAAATACCAAATCTTGCACATAAAATCTGTCTGTCTTCATACTTTCTTAACATTAAATTAGACGCTAGTATCCACCAATTACTCAGTACTCAAGAAGCCTTTTTACTTTTACTTTTGAGTAATTTCTTGGATGACTACTTTTTACTATTACTTGATTAAAGATTGGAAGTACTTGAGTACAATTTTTGGTTACTCTACCAAACTCTGAGCAAAAGGCCCCTCATAGAAGATTTAATACAGAATTAAAACCAAGTGAAGCTAAAACTATGCTACTTTAGGGGTTCTGGATGGAAAATATTCACAGAAAAAAAGCTTTTTCATTTTAAATGCAAAATGTTTATTTTTATTATAATTGTGGCATAACTGCTGTAAATGGGTTGCTTTTCAGCTTATGACATTAGTTAGGTCCTTTATAATCAAGACAGACAATCATTTTAATAATCAATTAATCACGATTCATCAGTTCAGTTGTTTCAGCCGTATTACAGAGCAAACACTGCAGAGAACTGAACCCATCAAACGTTTTACCCGAGCTGTGAGGATAGTATGGAGCAAAATAAAGACACAATACAAATTATTTAACTATTAATAGCAGAGATTTATTTTCATTAGACTAAAAGAGGAAGGAATTCCATAAAATGTGATTAAAATACTTGTTTTTTAATTGCACACAATGTTGAAACTGGCTCCCAAGGAGACCAGTCTGATATCTTAAAGCAAGACTCTCTGTTTATATATGAAAACTCACCAGTAAACCCCCACTTCCAGGAACTGGTGAAGGTTTCTCTGGAAGATATGGAATAATTAGATCCTTTCCCTCAACCCTTTCCCACCTCATCTATCTTCTTCCTCTCCATCCCATCACCCTCATTTCTACTCTGTCAAATAACCCTATCTCTCTTCCTGTTAATCCATCCCCCCTTCCATCAATTAACCTTTAATCTCATATATTTGCTTGTGAATATACAAAAAAATAACAAAAAAAAACCCAAAACCCAAGACATTTTTCATTTACCTGGCAATAGCCAAACCCCGCCGCCTCCATTAAAAGACAGAGGCATGCTTCATCACCCCAGAAAACACATCTCGGCTGCTCTGAAGTTGTGTAGTGGAATGCTTTACACCACTGCCTCCAACCTGAATTGCATGTAGTGATGTTAGGCTTGGATGCAGCTTTGGAAAGCCATTAGATGAAGCTCTTTACTCACTGTTATTGTGTTCATCTAAAGGCCACATGAACCCGGCGTTGTGTAACTACTAACACTGCAGAGAGCTGATGGCAATGAGCCTCAAGATCCGACTAAAACTCTTCAAACTGGTTATCAGAGAGCGGAATGCTCCCACAAACTGATTCAGTTTTCTGATACTGATGAGATTTTTCTGCTGGAGGAAAACTAATTTCTCCACCAATCTGAGCGTCAGCAGAAGTCAGAATCCCCATCAGCTTCATAAAGTTTGTGCACATAAACTAAGGATTTTACTTCGGTTTCACTTTGCTCACAGTGAAGGCTTTTTAAATACGAATACATAAGAAAAATATAATAAAAGAAACCTCTAATGCAGTAGAGTCCAGAACATTTATTCATCTTTATGCCGAATGTCTCCCTTTGTTGCCCGAAAGACCAAAATCGGGAGACTTGCAACAGTTTCCTATTGAGATGAGATGCTTCACATGTTTTTTTTCTCTCATGCAAATGAAGTTTCATCACCATGACAGAGAGAGCTAACTGGAACTTTACAGTGTGAGCATCTTGGAGAGCGTTCACCGAGCTATCAGGCTGGATGTGATGGTGTGTCACACACAGGAAGGCTCTGTTCCCCACATGCAAAGTTCAGATCGCTCCAACACACCTTCAGCCTCTCTTCCATCTCCCTCTTTCTAGACCACACCACAGATGTGGTAAGCAAGGAGGAGTGGAATTTTACAAGCTAAATAGGATTTGCTTGAAAAGGGCAGAGCATAGAAACACTCTGCCAAAACTATATTTCCATCTTTCATAAAAAAAAAGTCCCTGCAAAATGGAAAACAAATGTGTGATTGATGTGTTTGACTTCGCCGATGACGATAGACACAAGAGGGAGGCAGGCGTTCCCCATCGCTAAATGATCCCTTTTGAAATTAGAGGCCGGCAAAAGAAAAGCGAGAGGGAAAGAGGAAAACGGAGTAACAGAGCGATGTTAAAGAATGTGGGGTTTGCTTTGATGTAAAAATAGCTGGATTTGCTTTACAGCCTATAATCTGAAATGCATGACACACAAATAAAAGGTGTGAAATTGAGACAAGAAAGATTTAATTAGCACACTCAGCCTACACAGAGGAGCACTTAAAGTACTTTGAGAGTAAACATACACAATAATTCCCTGTGAGAGAATTTCAACCAAGGGATTTACAGAGTAAACAGGACCGCAGCCTGACTACCAATTACTTACATTCGGAGAGTCAAGCCACCAACGGTATGCAAAACGTTTAACGTTTAAGACGTGGCTTTTAATTAATGTTCTATTTAAGTTTATACTTTTGAGTCAAGCCTCTTTGCTTATGTGCATTTTGCTGTAAGAGTATAGAATACAAATAGTCTCCCTGGAATCAGACAAAAAAAAACCATTTGATTTATGACACTATTTTTTTATTCTATGCAATTATGTGTTTGATTTTTTTCCTGCAGAAAATGGAACTGTAGAAATTTTTCTAAAAAAGTCTAACTACTTTCCACCACTGAATAAGATCAAGAGACGAGCACTGATATGGGAAATGTGAAGCTCTTTCACACTCAGATCACACACACTGTTGCTTAAGAAAAAAACATTTAGATACACTGATTTGTTTTCACCTTTCAGTTTCCACTTTTAACTTCTGACCTGCCTCTGTTGATTTTAGTTCATTTAATCTCTGTTCAAGAATAAACTGCTTTCAGATTTTTTACTTCCAGGAAAATACAATAACGAAGTCAAAACTCTCATGATGTGGTTGTGGATTTGTAGACCAACGAGCAGAAAACCAGAGTGGAGTGGCATGATTAAGATTCGTGTGATTTAATTACAAAATGAAGAACTTACAGAGGATTAGACTGCATGGAAGTTGGCAGGCAGACAAAAAATGGTTGACAAAAATGATTGACACGTGGAAATCCAGGTTACAAAGGTAATTTTATAAATAGTATTTCATTAGTCTGTCTACAATATATATTTTATATTGGCCTAACTTGCAGCAGTCACATTCGAACGTAATGGTGTCAGCTCTGCGCTGCCGTAGGGCAAAGCAGTCTCCCTCCACACAAGCACAACCGTCTCCTATGTAATTATAAATAGCAATTTCCGAGTCAACACAAGTTAAGTCTTTCAGTTCGTAGATGGTGATGGATAATATACTACTTATATATACTGAACTACATTTCTGTCAGTAAGTCCTTGTAATTATTACACAAGGGGGCTTTAGGGTAAAACCAAAATATGACATTTTTACAGAAAACTTAAAGGAGACCTAACATGCAGAAGTAAATCTTAAAGACTCAAAATAAATGTAACCCATGACAGAAATAGTTTAATTAAATCCAACATAACATGGAGTAAAACTTGCTATGATGCAAATTAGTGACATTAGGCAAAGCTGGACATAATTTTAGAAATAGACTCCTATTTCCAGTTTCAATGATGTTTTTACTGATGTTGCTTATTGCCAAGCATGTGTTTAAACTGAATTACATCTGTTTGTTTACAGTTATTCTAGTCCCATCATTACAGTATAAAATAAAGCTTCATTCTGTTAAAATTCTGGATGTAGTTCACACTCAAACCACTAGATGGTGCTAGCTTTCAATAAATTTGTTAAGATCAGCAGACATTTCTGCTGCAACGATTGGTTGAAAACATGAACTACATGCATGTGAAGGACTAGAGAAAAAAGGGTGGTTTGAGTTGATTTTGTAACAATAAAAGAAGTAAATTTACTAACCATATAAAAGTAGATCAAACCTATTTTTGCCATGAGTAAGCTGTCTTTAATTATTTGTATCGAATCTGAGGTCACATTGAGAGTGTGGAAAGCAGTTCCTGTAATTATTTGGAGCAGACATTTTAAACTGGTGTCTGCTTATTATCTTTGTGACCAGAACTGCTGGCATACAGTGATTATCTGTAAACATGTATGTATATTTTTCAGCCCAGAGAACGCAGAGACTTACTTTAACTCTCACTCTATTTTTTTTTCTTTCAAATCCAATCATTTCCCACTTTGCAGTAACACACTCATGCCTCCTAATATCCAAGGATTTCGCTCTGGGTTAGATCACTTATTCCCTAATTCGACAAGACATCCACCAAGGCAGGTATGAATTGGTTTCTCTTTCTGCAGTAAAACATAAAAAAGATGCAAAACTAAGAAATAGGTGAGGAGAAAAATTACCTCCAAACACACTTATAATTTCATAAAAACAACATTAAGTTCATCCCAGTAGCTGCAGTTTATTATCTGGACCATCTGCACTTCTCTAAGAGGGATACAGTTTCGGAAAGGTTTAAAGCAGACTTAGGTTATACAACCATATTCCAAGCAGTAAATATTTACAGAGAATTAAACTGGAGAGCCACCTTTCTCTGGAGGAGCTGCAGATATCCATGAGCTCATGTGGGAAAATATCTTGACAGGATAACTATGATTTGGTATTCCACAAATCCAGCCTGTCACGAAGAAGTCAATAGAAAAATTATTAAAAGGTAACCACATGAAATCCTGTTTAAAGTTGAACAAAAGTCAGGTAGGGGACATAAGTAGACAGTGCTCTGGTTAAAAAGGAATGAAATAAATTAGTAACTAACACTAAAACACATCCTTTTTACTTCAACTTCAATTACAAACCCCTTTTGTTCTGATCACCAAATCCCAGTAAAACATTATAATCACCATACCTGCGGAGGAAAGTAATAGCAGTATGATACTGAAGCCTTCATGTTTATTTATCTTTAACAGGCAACATTTTGTGTGCATATTCCGACCTTCAGATTGGGTTAAGCTGAAAAACCTACCTGTCAGGGGGGTAGTTTCACATCATAACAAGATGGGAAGGATGATATCTTTTATCACCTTGGTCACCTAATCCTCTAATCATTCAGGAGGAGATACTCCCACCGTCCTTCTCGACAGGTTAGAGGACAGGTGAAGCTACTTCCTCCACTGTTAGGTGAATTTAAAGGGCACACACACATGTTTTGACCAAAGTGGTGGAAAGCTGCCAAACTGCTGTCGCTGCTCCTGATGGAAACTAGAAAGAAGACTTCGTAGTGACTGATGCAGTTTGGAGCCAGCTCTCATCCCCACCCACCAGCAGCCACAGCAGTGCTGCTCTTTGTTTACTTCCTTCAGCTTTAGGAAGAACAAAAGAATCCAGCTTCAGTTTAATGCTATAAAGGCGGGATAAAAGAGAGAAATGAAAAGCTCACAGCACACCAAAGACAGCAGAACAATCACAAGACTCTATTGGATGCATCTTTGTCTTGAGAGTGTCTACTGAGTTTTTGCACCTTTCAGTTTTCAATGTATGTAGAATTTATTGTATTGCTTGATGTTTTTCATTCTTAATGTAACCAATTACTTACCAAGAACGGTAGTAAAAGGAAAGTAGTCAAATAATTTACCTAATTGTGAATAAAAAAATGGACTTAAACAAAATGTTCAGTTGTTGAATATTCATTGTCATGCTTTGAAGTCTTAACCTCTAAATGTGTAGTAAGGGATGTTATTGTGCTGTTGGAAAAGACACCCTAAAATCAGTTTTACTTCAGTTGCAACAATGTCTGACTCTGTAATTTTCTCTGGTCCCCTCCCTGACCTGATCAGTGATGACATGTTTAGCGGGTTCTTTTCTTTTTTTTTCTTGTTTAAGTCGTCTCCAGAAAACTATGTAGGCTATATTAACATTTGACAAATAATGATAATGTTAAACAGAATGACGACATCAGTCTCACTTTGCATGGTGCAGCTCTTCTTTCAAGGAATCTGGCCAAATTTATTAGTCCTCCAGAAATTGTTTTGGAGGACTAACCCCTAGTTGGCTTGAGCGGATGTCTGCTCACACTTACACTGAAATTCCACATCCTCCGTCTCCGCCGCGCTCCGCTCCAGACCGCCTGCGCAAAGCAAAACCTACAGCCTCCCATCCTCCCATTCATCTCCGCTCTGAGTTCCCTGAAGCTCGAAGAGAGCATGTGCGATATTATTATTTGTTAATTTATAAAAGCACAATACGAGATAATGAACGTTTCATTTAGCAGGCTTATGATCTAATTAAAAGTCGCCACTGGCCTTCAGCACAGGGATGGTTTATGTCCAAACCTTTTCTTTTGTTGTGGCTCTTTTGTAATAAATATATCCAAACAAACTTTGTTCTCTACGTCCACATTCTGCTTCTCTTCATCCATGCCTGTGAGAAGAAGTTGTTCTTCAAGTTTTCAGATGTACTCCTGTTACTAGGTTGGAAGAAAGTGAAGTCTTCCAGCATAAAATAAATATTTTGATCAACATCATATATCTGCATCGTTGTATGCTGAGGTACCAGTGGTTTGCATCCTATAGTTAGATAAAACAACCTTCTTTTTTTTTGGAATACATGAAAATTATGCTATAATTTGTTGTTACTGATCTGTCGTTCTTTTTCCTGTTTGGTACTATTGCAATTGCGGATTTTGACCTGGTTGGCCTCCAACGGACTGGAGCGGATCAAAAAATTGATTTTTGTTTAGATCTTTTTTTCTTATGGCTTGCCATATAGTGTTTTTTCTTTTTTACCAGGCGTATCTTGTGTACCTCTTACAATTTTTGATTGTGCCTATTCTTTTTACGGTCATTTTTTCTGTGTTGTTGGTTGTTGTTGGTTCTCTGGGTTTCTTACTTATCTTCTACCTGATTAATCATATCGCCCTCAGATAGAGCCTTCAGTAAATTAGTAGATTCCATGTACCAGGGCTGCCTTTCTTTTTCTAATGTTTGAGCCTGTTTTGTTCCTGATTTAGGCTTTCTGTTTGTTTTCGTTTCTTTCTCTGCTTTGTTTCTTTGCTTCCAGGGGCCAGATTCACAAAAGTTAAATTCAGAACTCCCAGGATGAGACATAAAGCAAAACTCACCCTAGTTTGAGGAATGCAACCATGGTTTATTTGTTCCACAAATACCAAGCTAGGCTCCCCAGGTGTGGCTACCTCAAGCCAGGTGTAACCCAGAAATTCCAAATCCTCTGCTCCATTCCAGACAACTGAAACAATGCCTGGCCTCCGAGGTTCTCCATCTTGCTTTGCTCTGAGTTCCTTGAGCTCCTCTGAGTTCCTTATTTATGAATATACTGTATAGGAGCACATTACCGGGTAATGAATTAAAATGACATCATTAAAATTTACTATTGGCTTCTGGCACACTGGCAATTTCACCCCAAACTTTTTCTTTTTGTTGTGTATATTTGTAATAGGGATGCCTAAGAACACACAAAACAGTTGTGTTCTTCAGCACCTCTTTGTCCATAACTGCGAGTATTTATGTTGATCAAGACAAAATCTCTGCTTCCTTGTATGTTGAAGTACCAGTAGTGTGCATCTTCTTTTTTGGGAATATTTGAAAAATGATGTTTTAATTTGTACCTACCAATCTGTTGTACCCTATTTGACCAACCGGATGTTGTTAACTGTCTTTTTCCTCTTTGATATGATTGCAGATGTGAAGACTCCAACAGAGAAAAAATTGACTTGCTCTGGATTTTGACGGTGAAGGATGGGGTACACATTCATGGACTGTGATGTTTGCAGGTGTTACTGAGCAGACTGGAGCACGATGTTCAATGTGGTGGTTAGTAATTAGCCTAAACGCAGGTCTGCAGTATTCTTCAAGAAACCATGAGGTTAATCACAGGTTCACTGATTTGGCAAACTAACGTGGATTGACTAAATGCCTAAAGAGCCTAAAATACACATTTTATAAACACCTATCTTAACTGAAAACGTCTTGATTTACGGAGTTACATGTCGTTTTTCTCAAATGAACAAATAATAACCCAAAAATGAAAACTGGAAGCCAATATAGTAATGTGCAGATTTTACAGTTTATGGATTTTTATTACGTTTCTGACCATTTAGTCCCTGAGCTGTGTAGTTCCTTCGATAAGGGATGCTTAGGATTGGATGAGTACTTCAGTAATCCAATTTAAACAAATGAGTTTAGCAGCAGATATGTTTTTTGTTTAACTTTTTGTTATGACATTATTTTATTCCCAAAATTATATCTTAACATGAACCTTAGGGGTTCCTGTAAGAAAAAAAAAGAAACTAGAAAATCACTTAGCAAGAGCAGACCTCCGCCAAGGAACAAATTCTGCCCTAAGTTGTGACTGAAGGTGCATTGATACCAAACACGCTCTGGGCGTCAAAGGATCTGATTTACATGCAAAGTCTTTGTATACAATTTATTGGCAAAAATAAGTAAAAAAGTAAACAAAAAATATTTCGATCTGTGGGATAGCTGGTCAGATAGTTATCTGATTTGGGTATTGCTAGTAGCTAGCTCTTCAACATTCTGTGTTAAATATAATTTTTCAAAAAGGTTGACATTCCTTCTTTACATAAGGTTGGTTTGTTTAGCCTTTTTTCTTTTTTAACAATTAGGTAATGTCTTGAAAAGTGCATTTTGTATTAACAAAAGGTTTTCTTTGTCTTAAATAAAAATCTGCCTGACAATCTCAAACATAGTGGGGGAAATTTTTAAAAAAAGAAGGAATCTCTAAGCAGAACTTTTTTTTTAAGCAAAGTAAACAAAAGACAAGAAATAAAGACTCAATCTCAGTCAAAAAACAATGCATATCCAGTTTGTCTTACAGTTTTTTTAAATCCAATTCATTGTGAGCTTCTTGCATTACACTGTATATGGCTTTGGATAGCTGAACTCATTAGTTCAACGGTGGGTGGTTTTAACTTACATTTATTTGGTCATCCTCAGCAAATGGCCTTAGCTTAGAAATGTCCTTTAACCTAAGGCCTCAAAAACAAAAGTGTTTTTGAACATCTGTGAATTGACAAGATGTTTATTTAGAGGGGATGAATGCAAATTTAACATTCACTTTTTTATTTATCATTTGGAAAATTATTTTAAAAATAAGAATATATTTATTTTAACTTGCACATTGTGAGAAACACTGGCTGTGTAAGATGTCACATAAAATCTAAATAAAATACATTAAAGTGTGAGGTTGTAGCAAACAAAATGTGCAATAAAGTAATTCAGGTTGCAATTGACGACTCAAAAGGACTTCACAGAGAGGAATCTCAGGTCTCATTTAAAAGCAAAGCTCCAAATGTGTCACCTTCATCCCCTTGGTGGTGCAGTATGTAAGTGCATTAGGTTTTTCTGAATCGACTTAGCATTTACATACAGTAGGTTGAGGAACTAGTCTCTGCTCTAGAGTTGTGTGACTTCAAGGACACTTGAGGTGGGGTGGGGGGTGGGGGGTCTGAGAGTAGCTCTTTTTCAGAGGGGGATGGATGAGGCTGCAAGCAGACCTGCAGTAATAAGGTTTCTTCCCCATTTATTTTCATTAGGCAGCCAGAACGATCCTACTGGCTGTATACGGCGGTCAGCCACACCATGGATCTTTTTTTCAGCTTGTCAGTTTCAAATAAATTACTCAAAAAACATGACCACTTTTGGAGTTTTGTACACATTTTTCAAATTTGCAGCTTGCTGATTCATGTGAACACGATACTTAAAAGATTTAGTCATGCATGTCTTGTTTGTGTGCTCAGAATAAAATTCAGAAGAATCGGTGTCCTATCTACCTCCCATTCCACCTGCAGACAATAAGGCTTAAAACAGCTTTTTAATTTCCCTGCTGTCAAGTTTTCTTCAGTGCCTTTGAGACAGTTTGAAGTTTGCCGCAACCCACCTTTTCTCACCCCAGAGAAATGCATTTTTTCTCTGTGGAAAGGCTTTACAATACTTATAGGGTAGAATTAATTTTTTTTATCCTGAGGCAGACAACTCAGCACAACAGCAAGAAAACAAAAAAAAACCCCAGCTGTTTTTCAAGACACCTTTCACTAGGTTTACAAGATACTTGGATTGGTCTTTTGAGAAAGTTTGAAGTAATCTTCGAGGATAAATTCTTCATTTTAAGTCATAGACTTAACAATGCGAAATTTCCTGACCCAGAATTCTAGCCAGACACGGGAGAAAGTTTTAAACAGTTTATTAATTGGAGCGTCTGGATCAACATCGAGAAAGTGCAGCAGTGACCAGAGATATGGTTGTTAGTTTCCGGCTAAGGATGATAGAATGATTTGCTGGCTGGAGATGGAGAGTACTGACCTCAACAGGAAACGGGGAAGAGTCCAGAAATGCGGCTGAACAGCCTGCATGTGAGCGGTCTATGTTCTGGGAGGAGGCTCTGGAATGCAGCTTTCTCAATGAGTAAGCACCAAATCTTTTCGGGATGATACTAATCAAGGCCAGGGGGGAGAAAAGCAGTGATCAGAGACGGGAGATCCGATGACAGAATATGTTCCAGTCCGAGATCCAGAATCATGGTTGTTATGAGAGCAGAGGTCAGCAGCAGGAGATCAGATCTCAGAGAAGTATCCAGTCCGCAACCCAGAATCAGAGTAACTAGGACGAAGGGGTCAGAACAAGAAGTCCCAGAAACAGATCCGACAGGGAAACTGGAAAAAGAAGGCCTCGAAGGGGAAAAGGTTGTAACAGGCAGGCAGGCAGGCAGGCAGGCAGAGTATATGCTGGAAAATTCTCACTGTAGGGCTTGAAATAATCTGGTGTCAGACTGTGGTCAGAAAGAGGGTTATAAAGGCTGATCTGCAGGTGGAGCTGATTTGGGTAATGAGAGCTAAGCAGGTGGGGATGATCAGAGCATGAGTGACTCACAGAATCATGACATACAATCATGACATACTCCCAACTTTATGTTGACTCATCAACAAGGTAGGTACAGTATATGAACAACAGCTTGTAATACACTACTCAAGAAAATTAAAGGAAAACTTTGTAATCCATATAGCATCAAGTTAATTAAACTTCTGGGATATTGATTTGTTCAGGTAAGTAGCAGAGGGGGTTGTTAATCAGTTTCTGCTGCTTTGGTGTTAATGAAATTAACAACAGGTGCACTAGAGGGACAACAATGAGACGACCATCAAAACAGGAATGGTTTTACAGGTGGAGGCCACTGACATTTTTCCCCTACTCATCTTTTCTGACTC
>JAUZNJ010029941.1:0-15101 GCA_034780135.1 Jordanella pulchra
ATATATATATATATATATATATATATATATATATATATATATATGGAGAAATTAAATTTGTGGAGTCATTCCTCAGTTGTTGGAAACCAAACTGCAGAAGGCACATCTCCTGATGATGAAACGGCTTGACCAAAAAACTGGTATGACTTCTTGGTCAGTAATGTCTGTTCAGCAACCTCTATTCAGTTACTATGGAAACCAGACATCACAAAGGGTGATGGATGGGGTAGTACCCTCTCTTTTTTTTCACTGCATCCGATATAGATCCCACAGGGCAACCACCATTTTGTCATCTAGCAACCAGCATTGCTTAAAACCATTGCTATGCTGACAGGGGGTTGACATACAGTAAATAATGTGCCATTTCATGAGAAAGTAGTGCTGTATTTGTTTCCTATGGATCAGCTTAAGCAGTGTGGCTATTCTACCCCTGCCATCCTAACTTGGTCAGCTGGCTTCCTCCTCTGTTGTTGTTGGCTATTCTGCTTCTAATCCAAACAAGTTTTCTTATTACCTTAAATATGTCATTAGGGTTGCAAGAGAAAAAAATGTGTAATTGGATACTTCAAAATCTATTATTATACAGTCTAGTATTCTAACATTATGTAAATTAGATAAAAATTCTCTGGTGTTCTACCAGAATGTGATTGGAAACGTTAAAACAGCTTTAATTTTTTACTTTCTTTGTCAAAGTTACCTGTAATCATAATTTTAAAAGTAAATATATAGCATCTAAAGAACATAAGATGAATGGTGTAGTCATAAATCTCAATTTTATCCCATTAATGGTCGCTATCAACACTTTTTCACAATAAGATGTATGTCAACAAACAGGGTAGACATAGTATTTTCTGTATTTCAGAAACGGGTAAGAATGAGCAATGTAAAATAAAGTTCTTCATCACTCTCCCAATGTAAAATAAATTGTTGAAGGGAGGGATCTTGGACAAACACAAAGCTAAAGATATATAGTGAGCATGTGAAGTTACTAAAAAAGCTCCATGTACACCAAAACATTAGCACCTTTAAATAAATACACTTCACATGATTTGAGAGGACAAGAAAGGGTCTATGATGAGTCCCATTCATCAACCAGCCACAGAAAAACAAATGTAGAGCTTCATTCCACCCTCTGCATCAACAAACATGTCCCAGATTTAGAATCGGAGAAAAATGCCAGCAATGAAACAATGTTTTGAGAGCAACCACCACTGCCAGAGTACTTCACTGGCCTTCTCAGAAAATGGGCCTCTCTGTATGGAAATGCATGTGTGTGTGTGTGTGCTGGAGAATTAGCATTTAAGCACACAAGCACAAACAAATATGGGTAACAGAGGCTGCACGTGCAAAGTCTCTGTTCAGCTTCAAAACAGACTGTAAATCGCCAGCTGCTGCAGCCCGCTCTGCATCCACTTCCTTAGCGTTCACATCTGCTGACCGCTAAATAACTTGAAGATGCTCTTGGGAGCAGCCCATTAAAAATGAAGTGACCGTCAAGGTTCAAGTGCAACTTTATTTTAACTGCCTGTTTGCCCGGTAAGTTGAGATGCAATTTAAGGTGACCTTAGACTGTGGAAAAAGCCATTATCTTTACATTCAGTTTAGCTGCTGCTGTCACTGGGAAAGCAGTCAGCTTCCTCCCTCCAATTGACTGTTATTCATATTACCATTGAATTTATGTATCCAAGATGCAATTTTCCTGTGGTTTTAAGGCTATTGGCACCTTCAACCGCTTGGACAGTTACATAGGCTGGAAAAAATATGCATGAGAGTGTGTGAGAGGGAAGGGTATCATACACAAGGGTATCGTTACACAAAGCTATCATCTCCTGCCACCGTAACACACACATATATATGCACACACATCCAACACACACACTCACAAGACCAGCTGTCTTTATAATAAAGTCAGGAAATGGATGAAATTTATTCTAAGAAGCAGAAAGTATTATTTTCTTCAAAGTAAAGCATGAAACTATGATTTGGCCCGAATTTAGGGGAAAACAAGTTAAAGATTGCTGTAAATTAATTTGGCCGATTTTTATAAGTATCTCTTTGTGGACTCTGTTTACACTCTGTTGCCTGCACAGCAATACATTTTCTAAAATTACATGTTTGGCTTATATCTGCTTGAACCACATATTCAGGAACTGCATTCTTGTGGCATTGCAGAGTTTTGTTACAATGTAACGTGATCCTTTAATGCTGAGTTTTGGCTTTTATAAAGTGAAATGAAATAGATCCACAGCCTGCTGTTGTAAGAGGCTAAGAATTACATAAAATTAAATGCAGTTGAGATTAACTAACTGTGAAAAGAAAATGGCCTTTTTTGTAACTTGAACAATCTCATAAACATGAAAAATGTAAAGAGGTTGATGGCAGGGCAGATAAACTCCTGTAACGGTGAGAGAAAGAAATGACTAACAGCTTTAAAAATTAGCTTTACGCACTCACTGCCACATCCACGCTTTGACAACATTTGTAATGTTGAGCTTGACTGTGTGCAATAAAAGTAAGAGTTATGTGATGTCATAAAGAGAAGAGCTTATTGATCTAACTGGCTGAACTAGGGTGCACTTTGACTAACTGGCTATGATGTTTCAGACTTTGAGCCGAGTCATTTTGGTTTTAAGTTTTCTATTCTTATGTTTCTGTTTATTCTTAGACCTTGGCATTTTGATTTTTAAGTTTTCAGCCATAATTGTGAGCCAAGTATTTCTCTGTTAATTCATTCCAGTTCCTTTTTACCATTTTCTCCATAGGTCCTCTAGTCAGGCCCCCTTCTTATGCTGTGAGTTGTCCTTACTCCGGTTATTGTTGTTCCTCTTAAGTCTGCATTTTCTTGTTAAAAATATAACTAAAAATAAACAACTAGTCCAAAGACAACTGGTCTAAGACCTGTTTATGTTTGGTGTTGAAGTGGTTGCTTTTGTGTGTTTTCAAATATCTATTAGGGATGTAGATCTGTTGAGACTAAAAGTTTAAAAAGGAAAAATAAGGTAAATTAAAACACAGGACTTTCTAATAACTAAAATTGTGTCTTTAACAATTTTACACAACTACACACTTTATTATGGACTGATAATAAAGAAGTCTTTGCATACCTTATACTTCTAAAAAGCTTTTTTTTGTGTGGATGAATTTACTCCCTTGATTTATTGTTGTTTACGTTTAAAACTTTTAATTCATTTATACACTAACTCTAATCATATGATTCTGCCTTCCTCTTGCCTGTGTTTGGATCATGTTACTCCTCTAAAACAAGACATTATTACTCATTTATATTTTGTGGTTTCTGAAGAGTCTGGTAAATATCAAACTTGTTCTGTGAGTAAGTTTGAAATCAGAAACCAGTCATTGTATCACGTAATGGTCAATTTCTCTACATATAAAATAACTGATATTATTACAATGTCATCATCCCAATAATAATCTAAAAGAAGATAAACATTTCAACACAGTAGCTTTGCTATAGCCTACCATGTTTTACTCTTTTTTGCACTTTCAGTCTGCACATGTGTGGGTGTTTGCATGAGTGCTTCTGTAGTTGGAGCTAAATCTGTCCTTTGTCAGTCTTTGTTTTCATCATGCTTGTTAAACCACCTGTTATTTGCATGGAAATCTTCTGGGGTTTTTTTCCAGTGTTTGGTTTCCATGTCTTTTGTTAAGTTGTTGCTGTAACTAAATGCTGGTCTTCTTTCCACTTGGTTCCCCACTTAATTTTCCTTAATGCGAATAATTACAAAAACAAATAAGAAAAAAACGATTTTAATTATCCTTCATTACTTTGTTGTTTTAATTTATCTTTGTATGATCTATTTTATGAAAGAATACCAAGAAAAAACAAACTTGTCCAACAGCTGAGGCAAGTAAATGGAATGTTATTTTTGTTTTATGTACTAAACTTTGCTGAAGTTAAATTTCCAAAACAACTTCTAAAGAAGTTTTAAGTCAATTGAAGAGATGAAAAAATGCTCTACTTAAATATTTGTAAAACGAACTTTATCCATTGAGTATTTGTCACAAACCAAAGGTTTTTGTTTGGATTTTTTCAGGTTTTTTTATTTTGCTTTGTAGCAGGTTTTCTCATACACTGTCATTTATTATTTTATTATTACAGGAGAAACTTTTGAATGTATTTCATCACTATGACTGTAGCAGAAAATAATCCCAGCAAGGTTTTGTCCTTCCTTTAAAGTCCTTGTAGAATTTTATTGATGTCAAACACAGCTTTCTTTTTAACTTGTTCAGTTTCTTAGATACTAAGTATCTGTAGGGAATATGAAAATATAAACACTAATTCACACCTTTGCATTAGAATATAATCTTAAATTGATCATTAAAAATTGATTAAGAGTTGTCTAAGTTAACATGTCAAACATTAAGGGCCCACCAGTGGGCCCTTGAGGCTTAATGAGCCAATAGGTTTTAGCCAAGGCTAACTTTTAAGGGATACAATACTGCTACTAGATGAGATATGCCTCTCTGGAATAACTGAAATGTAGTTCTCCATCTTCTGACCTATAGTACTTCACATGTTCAGGTGCTTTCTGGAATCAAGGGGTCATAAATCTGAAATATAAACTTGGCCCTCTCAAGCTGACATAAACCAAACATTTCCTATTCTAAATTTCAGGTGGAAAGAACAAACTGTGGTTGCCTTAAAGGTCTTTTTGTCCCTCTAAGAAGTCCATTGTTGTTTTAAGTTCTAATCTTACATGTCTGCACCAGTTCGCAGAAGAATGAGAGTTGCTCACAGGAAACCAGAAAGGATGTGACCATCAACTATTTAGGTTAACCTTGGAGATCTATGAGAAAGCCGTTGGTCCTCATTTCCAATCGTAGCACCCACACACCCCATTAGGGCTTAGCCTTGGTCTCCAGCAGACCCTTCACTTATGTGAGATACTATCCACATGCAAAGGTTAGTCCCATTCCAAAACCTCATTAATATCAGTCTTGACATCTAAGCCCCGAGTGCATAACTTTATCAAGCAGTCTGGGACACTTCCTACCAAAAGACCTAACCTTGATCCTGTCAAACATTACTGGGAGGTTTGTTGAATTTGAGGCAATCTTTTAAATTTGAAGGAGCAGTTTATCATCTAATGTTTTTAATCTTTTTTAAACGGTTAAAACTGTAATTATTCCTACGCCTGAGAAATGTAATTCTAAGCTGAAGCAACCAGTGTAAACTGCATTCATTTGTTTATCTCTAGTTAGATCTTGGATTTGGGATTCTCATTACACCATAACACAGTGTGTTCTGGTCGGAAATAACTAATTGCTGATTATGATTAGCAATGCTAAAGGACAAGTATTTCTCTTTGTTTTTATTTCTTTATTCACACAGCTAAAAGAACATATAAACAAATAGATTCTGTGTTATATTGTGTACACACAGAGAAAAATGTTGATACCACTTATCAATTGCCAGAAACCCAAAATTGGAAACATAAAGAACTCGATTCTGGAAAAGTGAAAATGAACAAATGAAAGTCAGACATTGCTTTCAAGCATGCTTCAACAGAATATAATTTTAAAAATAAACTTATTAAACAGACCTGAACACAAATCATCGTACCCCTAGAAAAGACTGAAAATAATATGGCCAACGGGACACGTTAAATCAAGATGTGTCCACTAATTAGAACCACAGGTGTCTACAATTTCGTTGTCAGTAAGTGAGTCTATACAGTACATAAGGCTACAGGTAGTCACTGTGTTGTTTGGTGTTGTGGTGTGTACCACACTGAACATGGACCACAGTAAGTGAAGAAAAGAGTTGTCTCAGGAGATTGAAATGAAAATTATAAACAAGCATGTTAAAGGTAAAGGCTGTAAGACCAAAGGCAGCTGGATGTTTCTGTGACTACAGCTGAACATATTTGGAAATCTAATATCCATGGGACTGTAGCCAATCTGAATGTTGCTGCAGGAGAAAAATTGATGACAAATCAAAGAGAATCTTAAGAAGAATGGTAAAAAAGGCGCCAAGAAAAACTTCTGAACAGATTAAAGGGGAACTTCAAGCCAAGAAACATCAATGTCAGATTGTAGATCTTGGTTTGAACCAAAATCTACTTAATGGGAGACGACCAAGGATGACACCAGGGCTGAAAACAAATTATAAAAAAGCCAGAATGGAATTTGCAGAATTACATGTTGACAAGCAACAGCTCTTCTGGGAGAATGTCCGATGGACAGAGGAAATTAAATCAAACTTTTTGCTAAGGCACATCAGCTCAATGTTCACAGACCGAAAAATGAAGCATATCAGGAAAGGAACACGGTCCCTGCTGTGAAACATGTAGACATGCAAACTCTTCATGTTCTGGGACTGCTTTGCTCCATCCGTCACAGGGTGTCTTGAATCTCTGTAAGGTAAAATGAAATTTCAAGACTATCAAGAGATTCTAGATAGAATGTGCTTCCCAATGTCAGCAAATTTGGTCTCAGTTGCAGGTCATGGCTTAGCAACAAGATAATGACCCAAAACACTCAGCTAAAAAACAGTCAAGAATGGCTGAGAGGAAAACATTGGACTATTTTGAAGTGGCCTTTTATGAGCCCTGACCTAAATCCTATTAAGCATCTTGGGAAGGAGCTGAAACATGCTGTCTGGAAAAGACACCCTTCAAAACTGAGTTTTTTGTCATAAAGAGTGGGTCAAAATACCTGCTGGAAGGAGGAGAGCTGACAGTAACATGAATTGTTTGATTGCAGTGATTGCCTCAAAAGGTTGCACAACAAAATCTTAAATTAAGAGTCATCATCCTTTTTGTACAGGCCTGTTTCATTAATTTATTTTTTAAATCATTCCACTAAAGCGAGGTGGAAAGGGAATATCTGACTTCCAAATGCTTATTTTCATATAGTTTTTATTTACAATACTTTTGCCATATTGCATTTATTTCTGTGACCATTGTGGTTCTTTCTTTCATTTACGAGGGGTAACAACAAATGTGACCATGTGAGTTTGTGCCACTGAGAGACACAAACTTTTCCAAATCTTTTCCATCTATACCTGAAAAGATAGTTTGTCAGGGTGAAAAAAAAGGACAGTTAAATAGCAAAGCTGTTGATTTGTTCCAACCCTAAACCACAGTCATGACATATGGATTATGACAATAAGAGGATCCTGGATAAAAACAAGGGGAATGAGCTTATAAGGTGCTGCTGTCCAGAAAGAGCTTAAAGTAGAGCTACCGCCAGTCTGTGGTGAAAGTCAGCTGAGGTGGTTTAATCTGATTAGCATGGTCACCTTCCCTGTAAATTTTTCCTGGCAAATAGAATTGGGAAGAAACCTGAGACTTGTTGAAAGTAAAATTTGTCCCTGCTGGCCTCGAAGCAACTTCAGATCCTTTTAAACTATTTTCAGAAAAGTGGATGGGGAGACAGGCATCATGTGATCCCTACTGGACCTGTAAGCTCCATGACTTGATCTCAAATGAGACGATGAAGGAAGGGAAGGACGGAGGCAGGGACAGAGGGAAGAAGGGAAGAATAGACGGATGGATTTAGCTAGCTTCAACTTTTCTGATCAGAATGTACACTTCAGATGGCATTTTTTTTTGTATTTACAAGATTCATACTTCTGAGTATGAATAAGTACAAAGTACAAAAAAGAATAGAGGTAGTCTTTAATGTTTTAAATATGAGGATAGTTTCCGTAAAATAGCATTAAAAAAATCTGTTAGTTAATAGAACTTCCAAATGATTAATGCCACACAAACTACACAAATTGCAAAATATGCACATCAGACATGTTTCCATCCATAGGGGGGAATTAATGAGGCAATGCAAAGTGTGATGTAGTTGTACTTTGAAGTTAAGCTTGGCTATAGTCTTGTTGTTTTACTTACTTTATTATTTCAGCTAGTATTAGTGATGGCTCATGTCATCAGGTTACATTGAAGTGTAATTCTATTTCTAGCATTCAGAACGTGAGCAGTGGTGAAAATAGCTGTTCAGCCATGTGAGGTAAATATTCAAAGGATTTATTCAAAAGGATGTTTTTCCATCTCTTCTGTTGCTTATTTACGATTTTTCGAAAACGTAAAAAAAACTCCTTAACCGAGCATAGACACTTTTTTTTGCAAAATGTAGTATTTTCATTCAAACTCTGCTGTTTCCATCAAGCTCTTCTAATGAGGAACTTAAAATGCACAAAAAAAGGTTGATGCAAACAGGTCTATAGGAAAGTCCCTGTCAGGATCATGTGACACAACATGTGTGTATGTGTGTGTGGTGCTTTTCTTTAATTGTTTACATAGCTGTTGGCATGCCATGCTCTAATTCAGACACTTGAGCATTTCTTAGTAATGAAGAAAACGCTGGCTTTGGGTTTCCACCGCACAGTACCAGCCAGAGATTTCAATCTGAAAACATGACAGGAGTCTGCACAGTGTCTGATCTGGACCAGTCTGCTGTGTTTACGCATTTTCTTTTTCATTACAAGCCAGCAGAGTGGGAGGAAGCATAAGAAATCTTTATCGCATTAATAATATCCTTGTCGGATTCCTACAGGACAGAGTGTGTGATGGAGAAAACAGGCCCGGAAAGGAGAGAAGCAACACAGACTAAGCTGCATTTGAAAGGCTCTGAACTGAATAAACAAAAAAGACTCATATTTATCTTGTATTTCTTGGCTGAGAGAGTTTGAAACAAACTGGTGGATGAACTGGAAGGCCTAAGCTCTATTGCCGATTACGTGTAATTTTCTGACTGATATAATAGCGCTTCATTTAAAAGTTAACAAGAGCTTGTGTGAATATGTTTTTACTCTGCCTTTGAATCCCACACTCCAGTATTTGGTGCAATAAGTGTGATTGATGAGCAAACCCTTTGTCCAAGGTTGTTTCCATATTGAAGTATGCCAGTGTAATAGGATGAATATAAAATCAAATATATCAAGGAAGTTCAGAAGCCCTTGCTGCACAGTGCTGGAAAGGTTTTCAGGTTCTCCTTATAGCTAGAAGGTCATCGGTTTTATTTTCAACTTGGGTCTTCCTTTGTGTGATGGCTACACCTACAGCCACACAAATGGGTAGTTTCCCATCGCAGTTATAAGTTTATAGTAAATTTCAGTACACTTTTGTTTCCTAAAATATAGTTTGATTTACAGGGTAACAGTTGGTTTTTGTTAAGCATTTTCACATCATAATGTATTCTAAAATAGGTGCCCATATTTTAGTTTACACTGTGTGTTTTTGCATGATTTAATCTTTGTTTGTTTGAGTTACCTTAGTTTCAGCTGCTCCAGTCCTTTCATGGAACAAAGAGGTGAAGAAGGGGTGGAGCAGACCTATAAAGACTGCAGATTGGTACAGACCACAAGCCATGATCCACAGGGGGGGAAATGAGATTTTGTCAGTTTCATTTAGGTTTTTGTGTGTTTTTCCACTTTGTGTTTTTGTGTGGGCTGATCAGCCAGTATTTAAGTTTCCCCTTTTCTCATTTAGGGGGTCTGTTTGTTTGAGTCTGTAGTCCATGTGGAGTTATGTTACTTTGACCTCTTCAATGGACCCAACCTTGTTGTTTTTCCCTAGTTTGTTTGGAATAATTAAAACAAAACTATTTTGTTGAACTTCAACCTCTGCCTTACATTTCTTTTTCTGCTCAGTCTCATTTTGTGTCTCGTTATGTTCTCCCAAAACAAATTTCTCCAGTTACATTGTTATTTTTTTCTTCAAATCTGAAACATGTACTGTATGTCAGGTTAGATGTTGACTTTCAATAGCCCTGAGGCAATAAATGTGTGTGTACCATGTGGCCATTTATTTGTCATCTTGTGGGGACACTGTAAGGCTAATTTTCCAGGAATATGTGACTGTGAAGTTGGCTTCTTGGTTTGGGGGTCAGTTTTGGGTTTAGTGTGAATTAATTTTAGGTTAGGTTTAGGGATGTGTTGATAACGGTTAGGGTTACGGTCTGAGTTAGGTCACAGAAATGAATGCAAAATGAATGAAAGTCAATGGAAAACCCCCACAAGGATAGTGTAACACAACGTGTGAGTGTGTGTGTTTGTGCCATTTTTGCAACCTTGTGGGGACTATTTCTGAGAAATATGCTACATTTTGGGGACTTATGGATACTTGTGGGAACCAACGACTGGTCCCCATTAGGAGAAGTTCTCTTCTTAGGGTGGGGGTTACATTTAGGACTAAGGTCTGAATAGAGTTTACGTTAGATATAGGGTTAGGCACATGTTGGTGATAGTTAGAGTCAGGACCAGACTATAGAAATGAGTGGGAAATGAATGAAAGTCAATGGAAATTTCTCACAAGGAAATTGTGACGTAACTTGTGTGTTTTTACAATTATCAGGATCCTTGGGCCCAGGAAAAGTACGTATACTTCTGAGTTTTTTAATCAACACCAAATAGAACCATATAGCCTTGGTGAGGATGTATCATATCTAAATTAAAGCTCTTGAATACAAGTTTTTGAATGTAGGTTTTAATTGAACAAAATTAAAAACAACAATCATACTTAAAAAAAGAAAAAACAATGAACATTGTGTCATTCCAAACTTCAAAGCAATAGATTGGTAACTGTTTAATCACAAATGATTGTTGAAATGATTTGACCCATCGTTAGACAAAAAAAAGCCACATAATAATTGTAAGTCTGCTGTCTCTGCTTCCTGGATTATGCAGTTTTATGCTTTATCATAAACACACAGAAACCATAATAAGTTGAAAAGAATGTTAAAAAACATGCTACAGCACTGTCTTCTCTGTAAAGAATATAAATCCTTGTATAAGCTTTATGTTTAATGCTTTTCAGGTAGAAAATCATAAAAGCGCAGGTGACACACTGACACTTTTACTCAAAAGCTGTGCAGCCAGTTGGAGCACTTAAGGAGTAACGTGGTTATATAATGAGAGAAAACATCGCATCCACTACTGTGGCATAACTGTATTTATTACCTTATATTTTTTTATATGCTTATAATCATGAATCTTAAGACAATTTATTACAGTTTATTTGCACTTTTATCTGAACGCCAAAAAACTTTCATCCCACCAACTTTTTTTTTAAGGTTGTTTAGGATTTAAAAAGTATTTTTATAAGACAGAATAAAGAAATATAAGAAGTTTTAAACAAGTGATGCTGCATTTCAATAGATATACGGTTGCAGGATAATGTGTATGTATATAGGCTATTATAAATAAACCCATCAAGCCTTTTGCTAAATGCATATTCCCCTCTTTCCATCAACATCATTGCTTTCAACCTCATTCCACATCCTTTTATCAGCCTTCCTCCCATTAGAGACCTGCATCATCATTTCTCCTTGTCTCATCCTCCCATTTGATCACCAAGCAGAACCAGGAAAACACTGTGGCTGACCTCCAGATACACTGAGTTATGTGAATGTGTGTGGGCAACTCTCAGTGTAATGACTCACAACAAGGTGAGGGAGTATAGATAGGCATACACATGTCATCAGACAAACCCAGCCACACACAAACTCGTTAGGTAACCAGCTAGGAAGAGTCTTGGAAAAAAATCAACAGACGTGGTATGAGGAGGTTCTACATGTGAACGGCAGGAATGTTTAATATTCAAAACTTAATTGTTATTGATGCAGCAGTTGCTATAACTGAGGGGAGATTTATGATATGTTGAGCCTAATACCAACATCTGTCTGTAGTGTTTATTATCTTAGGATTGCTATGGATTTTCTGTGCATGTGGCAGAGTATTTTCAAGGGATAAATATGATTTATTCTATCTTTTATATTTTTTATAAATGGTGATATAAAAAATTAATAAGTACTTGTTTTAGTCCTTCACTCTTTGTAAAAGTAACTAAGGATTAAGTTTCACACCTCAAATTAAATTTTTTCCTTATAAAAGCAGTCTAAAATTTTGTTTATTAAATCAGTCTCTGCTTCTCTGAAATATAATATATAAACGCAAAGAAACATTAAACATCTTTACTTGAATACTTGAAAAAACCTGTCAGAGGGTTTGAGACTTGAGGTTCTCTTTGAACATCAGATGTATAATCTGGCTCCATGTTTGCTGCTCTGCTACGTCCCCATTCTAATGGGAAAGTTAGAATAGCCTAGTCAAATTCTGTGGCAAGACTTGAAAACTGGTGTTTAAAGAAGATCTCCAGTCCTTAAAAGGATGGGGAAAAAAAATCTTTAGATGTGCAAAGCTGGTCGAGGGAAGGGGGGTGACTGCATATTCATTTTATTATTAAATTCTAATCATTACTTTGTAGAAAACTTTCTATTTGTAAAATTATGTATCACTTTTTTCATTTAAGACCATATAAGGTTTGTGGCTGTAAAACTAGAAAATATGATTCAGTGCAAAAAGTTGTTTTCTTTTTGTCCTTCCTGCAAGCCATGAAAAATTAGACTTTGTCTTGGAGACACTTGTGCTTAGTCAACATGCTCTCTTCAGTAAAAATTAATTGGTAGATATTTTCAGGTATCAGATGCTGCTGCTTCTGACAGTTACGATGGATTTTTCTTTTAGAGATGTTGCAACTTTGATATCTGAGCATTTTGACAGGCAAGCGGCTAGGTGAAACTGAACTCCGCTGTTGAAATGACGATGAAGTTAAAGTTCTCCGGTGACAGTCGTCCTGCTTGATGAGGAGGCCTTTAGGAGGCGTTTTTATGGGGTTTGCAGGTCGTTGCTTTTTGGAGTTTGAACAGTCATGAATCCCCTCTCTGCTGCTGGATAACAGACCAGCGGCACTGCAGAGGCTCTGTCGAGAACTAAAGTTATACATGCAAAAAACTGTTTTCCTCCAGGCAGAGCTTTATGAGGTAACCAGTCGTCCACTGCATACCTGGCTGACACTCGCATAAACACATCGATGTATTCAACCTCAAGGCTTGCTGGGTTCCTTGGTGATTGAAACCAGGTGATTAACAGCTTTATTATCATATCCTTTTCCCCTCACTAAGACATGCACGAACACCCACTCACACTCTCCATGACCCTCACTGGTCGGTTAACATCCTCTTTCTTTCTCCTAATGTTTATGCTCTCAGTTCCTACATATACACACACACACACAAATAAACACTTCTCCTGGTCTTTTTTGCAAATCCTTGCATTCCCCTGCTCATAAAAAATAACACCAATTAGCTCATTTCAAATCAGGGGCAGATTTGCAGAGCCCACTTATAATCTTTCGCACCAGTTAGTTAGTGCTCACAGTCTTCGTTGTAACACAAAGTGCATAAAAGAGATTTACAACCAATAACTATTGGCAGGAGGGGGTGCAGCACGGTGACAGTGCGCCGCTGTGACACAGAAAAACAATCCTGAAGGGTTTCGCCTCAACAGAACTGCTGTCAACAAGGCTCAGAAACAGATGCAGAAAAATGATTCAAAAAGGAATGAAAAAGGGTTTAAAAAAGTTTGAGACTAGGTCAGAGACGTACAACCTTGTCACATGCCATTAGTGTACTGGTTTCCACAGTGTGACCCTGTCACTTTTTACTGCTCGACTGAAACACAAAAAGATGTAAGCAGGGCCTACTTGTCCGCCAGCTAAATAGTCAAACATGTCAAAAGGAAATTCTATACGACAGAAAAATCCGTGCTGCAGGTTGTCATTGTTTACCGTGAAGGATTCTCCTTCTACTATGAAAGTCATGAATTTCTTTGTCCATGTTTTATTTTGTTTTCTGTATAAAATATCTATAATAAAATGTGATAGTTCCCTTATAAAAGGCACACACTTCATTGAAGGAAATGTCACCATAGATCACATGTGACCCATTTGGGTTTAATTGTGGTTGTTTGTTCCATAAATCTTATGGAGATCACAATGTCTTGTAAACACTGATTTGACCGACTAAGCTGAAGTAAGTCTAAATATAAACCCCCTGCATCTTCGGCAATGAATAAAAAAATACAAAAACAGCCGAAACCTGACAAGTGTGGGCAGGAAAATGGGTTTGTTGACTGACTTGCACCTGGGAGTACATGTTTCTGGAGAAATTAAATACAGCTGAATAAAAATGTTCATGTAAAGTGTTTTGTTGCTGAATCCGGTTTCATTTAATTACCTGCTGTAGAGAGTTTAATCACTCAGATAATGGTAAGAGCTGCTTTAAAGTTAGAGAGTGTTTTTTTATCCCTTAGGGTTGTTTGTGAACGGAGACCAACTCAAAATTTCGAGACATAACCTTTTTATTAAAAGAAAAAAAAACATCCAGTGTAGCTAGAGCCCTCTTGTCTCTAATGTGGTGCTGTTTACTTAATCCTATTGTGTTTATTTTCTTATTTCATTCTTAGTTCTGTTTTTTATATATTCTCTCTAGATTGTTTCCTTTGGTCAGAATTAGCAGAATTTCAGCTACAGCGTTTCTGGATTTTAACCGGTTGTCATGGAGACATGAAGTTCTCCAAGTGCTGCAGTCCAGAATGACAAGAAAAGGTGTAAGAGAAACCATACTCACTAAAACAAAATGTAACTTTCTTTTTATTCTTTCTTTTTTTCGTAAATGGCCTGCTTAAAACTCATATTACATTTTTTTCATTCATCACCTTTTACCCCTTCAGAAAATGGGCAAAGGGGCTAAAAACGTGTTAGTCAATGGGACACGTTTTAAATGCGATTTAAAAAAATAAGTGCATTATGGATTCTTTTAATCGTGTTTAACTAGATATCATATTTCATAGCTCATAGCTCATCTACTTATTTTTTTCTTTGTTAGACATAACCACATATGGAGCTAGTTTACTGTTAAATTTTCTAACACATAAATATTTTATGAATTATGTTTTGTTTTATATGTCTACCTATGTTTTCTTAAGCCTTCAAACGTCCTCAGCAGAAGGCTACTCACACTGAACCTGGTTTTACTAGAGGTTTCTTCTTATTAAACTGCAGTTCTTCCTCTAAGCTTTTTCTGCATGCACACTTTATGTGAGGGATTGCTGCAAAGCAACAACACAATGCAAGCAAATGTTTGCTTTCACCACATCTACATTGGGGAGAACAAGTATTTAATACACTGTTGATTTTTCATGTTTTCCAACTTGCAAAGCATGTAGAAGACTGTAATTTTTACTCTTCAACTGTGAGTGATGGAATCTAAAACAAAAATCCAGAAAA
>JAUZNJ010029942.1:0-15099 GCA_034780135.1 Jordanella pulchra
CCGATAAATTAAATGACGTCGATAGTTTTTATTTATCGTGCAATTAATTGATTTATCGTTTATCGCGACAGGCCTAGACAGAAGGACTGACTTGTGATAAAGGAAGAAAAAACAGGGCCATCAATGATTTGGATGGATTTTAAGCCTAAACCTCCTTCCATTAGTGAGAGTCTTCCAGCATCACAATGATGCCAAACATGCTGCTCAAGCAACAAAGGAATGGCTCTATAAAAAGCATGGAGCCTGGAGCAGCCCAGCCAGCCTCCTGACCTCAAACCCAGCCACAGCTGCAGAATATCAATACTAGAGGAGATCTGATGGAGGAATTGATCATGATACAGTTACAGTACAGATACAGTGAGAGCACGCCTGGTGAAAACCAACAGGAAGTGTTTGAGCTGAACTTTTATTACCAAACACTGATACTCTTTTACTAATAAAGTCTTTAAAAATCCTACAATGTATTATTTCCCCATTGCAGAGACCAGCAATGCACGTCAGGTATCTGTAAACACTTTGCATTGATATTCAATGTGAACGCAGCATAAACCCGAATAAAACCATGAGGTCTTTGGTTTCACTTCTCATCCGGTGGAGCATAAATACCAGAGTGGGTCTGCACTGATCCCACCAGCTCTTACATGGACCATTTCTCACGATGCTCAGGTGTCACAGACTGTCTTTTTATCTATTTTCTAATAAAAAGTGGAATGAAGCCTCTGGAACCTCCTATCTAAGATGGATTTAAGGTTAAAATTACCTGGGTGAAAACATTTTTTAGTCTAGTCCATTTTCTATACATTTCACATGTGGCTCCTCTACACATCCATTAGAGTCGTGTCCTCTTCAGAACATTTTTATCCACAGCTCTATAATGACACACCTGGACACAGGGATGGGAAATTGTCTGGTGATGGTTTAATCCTGAGCTCATCAAAGCCTTAATGACCCAAGGGCTGATGAGGGTTATTGAACTGATAGCGACGTGGAGGTTCTGTTGACAACTATGAACGGCTGTCAAGCAAATATCTGCGGTGAGCGTAAATTAAAAACCCAGGCGTCACATCTGCCTCTAAAAAGTAGATTCAACATCAGAAAACATCGACTGGAAACAGCCGTCCCTCTGCTAGGAGCAGGGAGACAGTAATAGAGTTCATCGCATGAGAACAGGAGCAGCTCAGCAGAGCTCCTCAAACACTGTCTATCAATTTACTGCAGCTAAACCTCTATTTACTCTGTTAGAGCATTAAATTAGATGCCTTTGACAATCAGAAAAAAAACACTTGACCACCTGACCAAGCTTTTCTGGAGGGAGGCAACAAGTTAAGCATCAACAGAAACTGGGCCTGTTTTGGTCTAAACTGCTGAACTATGGAGCACAGTTATTTAAAATATGAAGTCTGGTAGAGTTACTTAAAAAGTCTCCAAGCACATTTAGCAGCACAGATATAAAACTGATTAAGTTAGAAGGTCAGCAACTGGCTGTCGATATCACTGAATGGACTCCTTTCATATATACGATTGACTTGTTTAGTTTGAAGGTTGTTTTAAAATAAGCTGTAATAAAATAAACTAAACTGCAGAATTACGTCATGTGTATCTGAAATTAAATTATTATTGTTGTTGTTAGTGTTGCTGAAATGCAAAATAAGACATCTTACTTCATGAAATAATGAATGAATGTGTATCCATTGCCTGGCCCATGCATTATGAGGTGAATAAATCATACAAACCAAGTGATAAAATCCTGGATGACTTAACTTTCTGCTTCTGAATGCAGACAGAACAGAAGTTATTGTCTTTGGATCAAAGTCTCTGAAAAATACGCTGATTAGTCAGTCACTTGAATTGGATGAAATTAAATTAATCTCAGATAATAAAGTAAACAATCTTAGTGTTATTTTCAAAAAATGTTTCAATAAAAAAAAACATTTTAAATCAAAGAAAAATAGTGTTCAAATGTATAATTCTGGGTGTCAATTATATTTCTAAATTCTTATACAATTTTCCTTTAATTGAAATTTTTTTTGATTGTAGTGAAGTTTTTTTTTTATTATTGAATAATACAGACACAAATCTATCTCCATATTTCTTAAATTCACCTCCAAACATCATCTGTGGAGTCAGTTCATCAGAATTATGATTTTAATTGAAAACTGAAAGTACCAGAATATAAAATCTATTTTTTTGTTTGCCAGCAGGTTTTGTCATTTATAGTTGTGTATTTATAAACCTCTTCGCCACATTTAAGTAAGAAAATATTTTCAATGTGCAATAAAGATCAGGTGCTTTCCTTTCCCTGTACTTAAAACCCCAACCCTTCTGGCTTTTTTAGGTAAAACAGATGAGCTGAACCCCAAAATACAATACTTTTCTGCTGACAGCTCTGAAGGGGGAGAGATCACGTCTCTGATGTAGTGACAGCCTCTGGATCCGATCTCTGATTGGTTCAAAAGTTCAGATTTCCCAACTCCAGTGCTCAACCTTTAACGCCCAAAACAAGTTTGATCAAACAGTACATGAAGTGTTTAAGACTTTAAGACATGATTTTACTATTCTACTGCTGATTCTTTAAAGGAAAGACATTTCTTTTTGTTTTACTTTGGATCAGTGACTGAGCGATGAGAAAATCTACAAAAGGAGAAAAATGGTGAGAGAAAGTTTACAACCCCGTCATTTATTTTACCGCTGGTTTACCAGGCAACCACGGTCATGTTTGTTTTGACTAACACAGGTTGATTATCTCTTTATGTGTGCTTCAATGTGTATTGTTAGGGAGTATTCACACCTATATTAGTCTGCTTCCAACAAACCAGAGCTTGTTTATACCCCTTGGTCCAGACCGTTAGTGCAGCAGTGAATAAAAACCAGTGACCTCTGGTCTGGACCAAACCCACTTTTTGAAATGGTCTTAGTCAGTTTCAAGACAGATTCAGATCCTGCTTGAAATAAAAAATTTTAATTATAATATCTCAATATAACCACAATTAAATGAGCTTAAATATATTTAGTTCAGATATAAATCTAAGAGTTTGCAGGGTCAATAAGTTCAATCAAACATCAATGTTGTTTTATAAATAAATTTAAGAAAAGTTCATCAAAAATGTCCTTCAATATCTGGGGCATCAAAGTCTGCTACAGAGACATAAAGATATAATCTGAAAGGAGGGAAAATATGTTTTCCTTTTTGCTGCTATTAGCCTGAAGTTGATTTGCCAACATTACAAACAATCAGGAAGAAAACAGTACTGTCTGAAAAGGCAGGGTTTCCTTTCTCTACTTTCTCAGGTGGGTTCCTCCCTTAAAGTCCCAAAAGTTGACATGAGCCTCAGAAATTGGTCCACATGCAAGGAAGAGAGATATTTTACAGAAGCATAAAAAGCAAGAGATCAGAATGAAGTCTGATGTATTGAATCTGCACACAGAAAGGTTCAAAATGTGTGTTTAGAATAAAACTGCTCATATCAGTATTTTATACACTGGGGCACATTGGGCAGACTTCATAGAAAACGGTGTAAAAATGAAGATAAATAAGGTTGTGGTTGTTACCTGAAAGTAGAAGAAGGCCTGGCCGAACCAGTAGTGCATGATGGTGGTCTGGGCCGCGTCATAGTGGAGTTTCTTCCAGATGAACTGAGCCATGAGCGTCTGGATTAAGAGGCAGCAGCACAGCACTGGCAGGTTATGGGCCCGAAACAAGAGGGAAACCAGCAAAACCAGGCCGCTGTAAATCTCCCACAATCCTCTGCTCTTCAGCGTTGCATCTGCAGTGATGATCTGGGATCTTAGCAGGTCCTTGGTCCCCGAGAAGAGGATACCCAGAACGAAGACATAAACAAAGCGTGCCTCCACCGTTCCCCTGAAAGAGGAAGAGGATCAACAAGGTCACTTCTGTTCCAGGAGCAACGGGACGCGGCCATTGATTCGTCCTGACAAAACCTCTCGTTCAATACTGGGGTAACAGAGGCGCAGTCAGCTCTGGCTCTGTGTGTTTTCTCTTCACAAACATTTAGAAGAGGCTTAAAAAATTTAATGACTTAATTCAGACTTTATACACTGATAAATGAAATATTACAGTTTCATCAAAGACACTAATGAAAGTCAAAACAACCAGAATGAATAACATGCATCAGGTTTTAAACATCACTGTGAAGAACACATCATATCTAAGGTCAGGTGGAAAAGTTTATGATCACTTTAATGAGTAAATATAATCTTCTTTATTAAAGGAAACAGCTTTCCAAACTAAGCTTTGCGAAAAAGTAATTATCAAATCAAATTTCATTTATAAAGCACTTTTCCTGCATACAGCAACGCAAAGTGCTTTACAAGGTAAAAACAGTTTAAAAACAAGCCTTCGCAACAAAAGGTATTCACAGTTAAAGGGAAAACAAGCGCACACACCTTTCTCATAGTTACACACAAACAGTAAACCCCCACCATATCATATTTTTAAGATGATAAAATATTTGTCTCATTTTTTATGCTTGGAATAAAATCAAACTCAGAGTCAAAAACTGCAGTTTGCATGAAATGATCTCTCTCTTGTCTTCAGGACCAATAATTAAACTTCCGTATTGCCCTGGTTAAGCTGTAAGAAGTTCTCCGTCATCCATGACTTTATGTCCAATTTAAAAGTACATTAATGGGCTCTAAGTCATCAGGAGAAATACAAAGCTGTGTATCATCAGCGCAGCTGTGAAAACCAACACCGTGTCTCCAAATGATGTGGCAGCATGTAAAGATTAAA
This sequence comes from Jordanella pulchra, assembly GCA_034780135.1. Taxonomy (NCBI): domain Eukaryota; kingdom Metazoa; phylum Chordata; class Actinopteri; order Cyprinodontiformes; family Cyprinodontidae; genus Jordanella; species Jordanella pulchra. The sequence continues at coordinate 4,751 of JAUZNJ010029942.1, forward strand.
AAGCATTGGGCCTAAAATTAATCCTTGTGGAACCCCACATTTGATTTCATGGCTTCCTGGGGAGCATGTATCCATACTTAGTAAAAAGCCAGAGATAAAAGTCTCTCTCATGTCTACTGGACCAGAACCGGAACCAAACATGGAGAAGCAGCTTTTAGTTTCTTCTGCTCCAATAATATGGAATAAACTCATCTGAAACCCAAAGTTGCTTTAAATCCAGATTGAAAGCGTTTGTTCGGACTGAGCTATCTAAACATTCTCAGATGACGTTTGTCATTCAGTTTTATTTTATCTAAAAACCTTTTATTTTTCATATTTTAATGACTTTATAATAAATCATTCTCTGTGTATTTTCATGGTTTGTACAGTCCTGTGAACTGTGCTGTATAAATAACTTTGCCTTGCCAATGTAACACAGGTTTCAGTGGGTCTTCTGCCAGATCTGCTCCCAAAGTTCAGAGCTTTTATTAATTCCCCCCCCTTTTGTTTAATAGGCCTGCTCATACTTCTGTGACTCATAACCTTTCCTTCATTTGGTATGCGGTGTGTCAATGTACTATTAATAATTAAAGCCAGGAGACTGGAAGACTGAGTGAAGAACTGCAGGAAGCAGACCGTCTCCCACCCATCACCACATTGTCAGTTTCTCAGTTCGTTCTAGCAGCAGTTATATGATGCTATGAGTGCTTTTTGAGGTAACTGATGTTTCATCAACTCTGCTCTCTTTTTGAATGTTTTATCACAAACTAATAAGAATCAAACATGACAGTGACTCAAACTAAAATTTGATTTGAGATTTTGTAGAGTTTCACCAAAGCTTTACTTTGTCACGTCATCAGAAAGTCTTTCAGATTAAGGAAGCCACGGGTCCTCATACCCAACCTGACTGTTCTTCTCTGCTGAGATGTACAGCTCTAATAAATGCACAATCTTTTTCTTAGCGTTCTGACCTCGACTACATCTTCCGGCTTGTGTAGATTCAAACATCTACATCAGCTACTGTATGTCCTCGTCTTTTCGTTCAGGCCCCTCTGTGCCAGATCAATCTTCCACCCTGGGACTTCTCTCCTTTTCAAGTCTGACTAACAGTTTCCTCATTTCAGATGTTTTAGTTCTGCATCTCTGTGCTTCAGGGCATTAATCCTCTGCTCTGGTCTCCTTCTACCCACTGCACCTCCTGTCCTCCTCCTCTTCTGTTTTTTAACTCAGAAATGTATTAGTTTGAGTTTATGTGTAGTAAAACATATCCTCATGGAGGCATCAATTAAAATGCTAAGCAATACATATATACATTTAAATATGAAAGGTGAAAAATTGCATTTCTCTTCTCTTCATGGACAGAAGCAGATGTCTGATTACATCTTTATTTACATCCTATAAATAGTCTGTCACCTGCAGAAAACATGGCACAACAAGCCACTGAACATCACACTGTGGGTTATAAAAGCTATAGAAATAATAAATGTGGGTTGATTTTGGAACCAACTCCTGGAAAACTATAAAGGTGTTGAAACCCTAAGTTACTTTAAATCAAATTTATATACTATTTGTTTAACTTGGCCTTTGACTATTTACTAAACTGTTAAATAAAGGATCATTAACGATTCTATTTTGCAGTATTTGTTAGTTCAACCTCTAACTTTCTGCTTTCTCCGTTTTTTCTCATCATAGTAGCTTCATCTGGTCTGTTCCTGTTCAGCTGTGGCTCCATCCTAGAGAGAAATATCAGCTGTGCTGCTGCCATCAACACCGTTGTTTATAGATGGAGTTGGGGCCTGTTTATCAGTGTTGTCCTGTTTCTCTTACTGTGACTAACTTTATCTCCTGGCTCAGAGCTCGTCTGCCTGGCTGTGTCTTTCCTGGATGTAGCCGCCTATGGAGCTAGTTAACATGTCTGCTTCTGTCTCCTTGAACCCCAGTTTCTCTCCATTTGATCCATATTTTGTTTATTGACAGAACCTTTAATTGAGTAAAATATAACAAAGAATAACTTGCCTTGAGTGTGTAACAATTACTTTATCATCTTTACAAACATTTTCATATCAAATCTGTGTAGCAGCATAGAGGAAATGGAGAATCTTTTGCTTTTACAAATGTCAAAATGATTAAAACCTATGAATAACATTATTTGTATTCCTCCATTTTGCTGCTTATCCAATAAATCTTCTCAGCTTACTTGGAGGCTTTTTTTCTCTGTAAAAAAATAAATAAATGTGTTTACTGTTTTGGCAATAAGTAGAAGAAACGATTGCTCCAAAAGCAACACTGGCTCTAATTTATGAGACATTTCCTGTGGTCTGATGAAGCTCTAACTCCTGCCATAGTAAATTATTGTTATGTTTGGAGGAACAAATGAGGGGAACCTTGGGGCCTGAAAACACCACCTCATTAATGACACACAGATGGCTGGAGCATCTTGTTGTGGAGACATTTCTCTGCATGAGGGACTGGTGCACTTCACATAATGGTTGACAACCAAGAAAAGATTATGATGAAACATAGTAGCATTCATTTTTAAGAAATGCTTGGGCACAAAGGGGTCAGGCCATTTTAGTCACGTAATGGTTTAAAGAGAAATTATGTAAGTTTTTACGGAAAGATATCTTTAGAATACCTTTTTATTTGACCCTTTATGACTAAAACGTGGGTTGATGAGCAGACTGATACGTCAGTAGTTCAGCACTGATGCATATATGAGCCTTAAGATGGATTTTTTTGAATATTAAGAAACGACCTGAATCCAGCTCAAATCAGACACTAATGGCAATTCCAGGTAAGTTGAAAAAATGGTAAAAAAACAGAAAACCTTGTTAAATATGAGGTGAAAGCTGCAATGATATTTCTGTGTTTTGTGGAACCTGTTGTAAGAGTATTGTGAGTGTAAGACAAGGATCAAAAAGGAACACTTTTCTTACTTTATGTCTTAACAGATACCTGCCTTGTGTTCTGAATAGAATGAAAAGCACTTTAGCATATAGCTGCTGAATTTATCAATAATTTTAAGCCAGGGTTCCTACAGCATGAGGCAAGTTAAATTCAAGACTTTTTAATGCCACTTAAAATAAAAATCTAAGACCAACTTCACAAGAAACACAAGAAAAATCTGCTTGCGACAACTTTACCCAAATCTTTATTTTAACATAAACCATCACACCAATGTTTCAAATTTTGAAAAACTTCACATATAGGAAGAAAGCTAAAAATGCACAACTGACAGATATATTTCAACAACTATTTAACTGAATTCATGTTTTAGCAGGGAACAAAAACAAATGGCAATGTAGGCCGTCTTTTCAGAACAGCGAGCAAACAAGTGGGCAATTTCAGAGTCTGGGAACATTGCACAGATCATGACTCTAACTCCTTTATTTGACCTGTTTGATTGGTGTTTTGTCACCATGTTCAAAGTCCATAATACCTCTGCTTTCACAATCGCCGTACCACCGAACATTAACCGCAGAGTCGGTGCTTCTGCCGCTGCTGTTGATGTCGGAGAAGGGCGTGGAGGCGTTGCAGAGACAAAGGTAAAACAAAACTGAGAAATACCGACTGTTTCTCAGTAACTCGATTTAAACGCTTTGTGTTTCGTGTTGCGCATGTGCGACTCCACTGTCTCATATATGTCTCCTGATACTGGTTTTAGCACAGGAGAAAACTCTTGGCTGGATAGCCAATTTTCGTTAAATTTACACTTGCCCATATTTTCCAGATAAAAAGTTAATGGCGCATTGCCCAGAGGTCCCGGCTGCAACAACGCTTTTATTGGTTCCGCTATCGGACAGAAACAATAATGGCGAGCCGTTCAGTAAATAAATAAATAAAAGAATTTGTCAATTTTTATGTTTTATTTGGATTACAAAAATAAATTGTAATAAAAGAATCCTATTTATGCTTTGTTAAAAATTAAGATTTATTTTAATACCAATGGAGGCCTTAGGGTTTTTTTTTGAAGAATTCAATGCCTTTTAAGACTTTTTAAGGACCCGTGGGAACCCTGTTAAGCGTTACTTCATCTGTTTTTTATTTTAGTTGATTTGGAGTTTGTTTCATATGATCTTAAAGAACTGAATGATGGATAATATAATCTGACTGTTCTTCTGTCCACAAAAGTAAAACACCACTGCTTCCACATCTAACTGAATAGAGCTGAGGTTCTGTGAAAAGGCTAAGGAAAACAGCAGCATCATTTTAACTCTATAACAAGCAGTCCTTAGAGCCCCCCTCTTAAGCTAACTGAAATGAGACGACTATGAAAGGATAACAAACATGCTTGAACCACAGTCTTTCGGTTTCAGGTCAAATCAACCAAAAGTTGAACACAAAGTTTCATAAAACAATTAAGAAAATCTAAAAGGCCACATGATGGGCTGGGGTACCACTTTAATGGCTGCAGTATGCATTCCGGGCTCATAGGTGGCACTGTGACACTTCCATAGATACACACTTAAATAAAACACCAGGCTTGGAGTTACTGGTAAAATCAAGGCCACATTGACTCTCATAAAACTAAAACTATGTCAGATCAGGTGAGGGTCAGACCTGTTTGGTTGGCCAACATCGACTGTTAGCTCAGTTAGCTCTGCTGTTAAAGGGGAGCTGAGACTGCCGTAAAGTAGAGCTCTGGGTCACATGACTCAATCAGGGACAGAACCGACCCACTAAAATTACAAATGAAAAGCATTAATATGAACTTAGTGCAGAATACTGACCTCAAATTGAGCTAATAATGGAGTCAGAAGTTAAGCAGTGATGTTTCAAACAACAATTGTCAAAGATAGGATGACAATGTTTTACCTTCTGAGCAGAGTTAACTCTGAGACATTTTCTGTAGGGATATGCAATGAATATTTTAACAGTGTGCTGATTCCACCCTCTGACTGCAAATCAATGAAGCAAACACATCAGACCTCCAATTAGAGGTGAGCAAGGATACTTCATATCATAATTCTGAATGACTTCATCAGGCCAGAAATATCGCCTTGTAAAATATTCTCACTACTTTTTAGACGCTGAGTAAGGCGTCAGTAAAGTTATGAGAAAGTGTCTTTTTGCGGCACACTGAAGTGTGGATGTTTCTCACTTCCTATGAGGATTTTAACCAGACTGCAAATCAACTCACAGGGACCTGCGTTACCATGGGAACCACAGCCAAGGTCCCTGTAGGTAAGGATCCCCCACTGACAGAAAAACAAAGTCACTTCTGGAACTTTCTGTGCACTCAACACAAACACCAACTGTCGTTTTCCATAAAGGAAACCAGGTTAAAACACTATTTCACTAGAAAACAAAATCACCCACATATTTTATCGTGTCACAAACAAGTAAATCAATCTGTTTTATCTTGATTGCATCTGATGGATAAAACATGGAGAATTTGCTCTATGACACAGTCTATAATGAAGCAGGAGTCTGACTCTAGATCAGCGTTTTTCAGATTATTCTGATAATTCACCCAATCTGAGGCTTTGTTGATCTGCATTTATATGAATCAGGTGTGCTAAAGCAGAGAAACATCCTGTAGTGCGTTAACATTGAACACAATTCCAGCCATTTAGTTGCCTATTGACATCATTTCACAAGGCGAGCAACAGTCGTGAAGGTCAAGGCAGAATTTAATTATTTAACACTCCTCCTAATGGCTAAATTAATTTTCTAAAAGCCACCCACAAACATCCAAAGAGCATCTCTCTCTTACTTCATCCTCTGTCATCATTGTTTTTTCTATCTTCTACTTTGATTGAAAAGAGCTTTGACTCCACCACCTGATTGGTTGTTACAACTCAATAAGACAGAAACTTTCAGGTTTTTAAACTCTGATGCACTCATCACAGGTGTTGTTCCAACGTCACTTTGCTGTAATCACAATAATTATGCCATCAGCCTGCTGCGAACGCGCATCTATGAAGGGATGACTTTTAAAACACAGTTTGGGGTTTTGGGCAATGTGCCTTAAAAGACCAAACTGTCCGTGCATATAAAAAAAGCATCCCTGCATCATGATACTGCCACCCCCATTATTTAAAACTATTTGCAGACAGGCCAAAAAGTTCATCTTATCTTTTGAGCAGAGCTCCCTCTCTCTTCCTCTGCATGGCTTTGGGCAAACTTTAATGGGACATTGTACGACTTTTTTGCTGCTCAGGCAGTTCCAGCCATGTCTTTGTAGGCATGCAGGACAAACTGCTGCACCACATTTTTTCTATGGGTATCAGACTAAAAGATGGTGGATATAAATAGAAAACACTGAAATGTGGAAAAAATATGAAAGCCCAATTTTGAAGCTAATTGTGCTGAAATGTGCCTTTGGTCCCTGATTTCAAATAGATGTACATCTAAATGGTATTCAGCAGATATAAGAAGGCAGATCTATGCTTTAAAACAGTGTATGAGGCTGTCACTACAGCACTTTCGGAAGTTTTTTCCAGGCTGTTTTTATCTCAAATAAAACTCTACAGAAATCTATTCCAGCTTTCAATTATTTATACGGCAAGAATAATAAAACCAAATCGCTCTCCATTATGAAAGCAATAGCATTTAGTTTTATTTCTTTAAATAGTAAATTAAGAGCATGCTTTTATCCAGAGGGATTTGTCCCCCTCCTCACATCTGCTGTTTAATGAAGTCATATGAATATTTGTCCACCACAAAAAAAACTGGGATAAGTATAGTGACTATAGTGAAGTAAAGATGGAGGACAAAGATGAACTGCTTTATCCTGTTTCATTATAGATGAAGGGAAAAGTAGGAATATTAGGAGGTAATGAGGTTAAGAAAGCCGCTGAATCTTTAAGCACTTTCAGCCTGGAGAAAGTCAGATCTAATTGTATTCTAAGCAAATATGTGAAGATGAATGCAGCAATCAGGAGGCGAGTGCTAAACCTGTAAACCTTTTCCATGGCAGATATGGTGGCGGTGGAAATCACGACTAGCGCAGGTGGAATTAAAAACACTAACAGCTCGGTTTTGTTAGGATGAGGTGCAGCTTTGAGCGGTGGAGGGGATTATTAACAGTGGTGTTTAAGATTGTTTACAATGGGAGGACGCTTCTAAGCCACGAGGCTGTGGACAACTATTTACATCATTACAACTATTGTCAAGTTTGGCCTTTTTTAATCATCACACAAAAAGAATCAAAGTTAATACAATATGCAGCCTTCAAGTGTTCGTTTAATCAATTATTAAAATAAAAACTGTCTGCCTCAAAATGAGCCTAGATGTGAACAAGTAAGCCAATAATGCAACGTTGGACCAGGAACAAACAATGAGCCTTTTCTCAATAATGGGGGAAGTTTGAACAAGTCTTTGCAAAAACCATTTTAACTGAGCCACACTGGGGCAGCTTCAAACATGGAAGCCCGTTTTCAGATAAATCTACAGCATATAAATTAAAAACTTAAACTGAAAATCTAAAAAATGTAATTTATGAGCTACATGAGACAGAGCTTGTTGGCCTTGTTTGGATGGACTATTGTCCTAATGGACAGCTGCGCTCTAAAACCCATTGTTATCAATGGCTTGCACTTTGCTAAAACGGTTTATTGCAGAGTCCAACCATGGCAGAACGCTTTTCCATGCTGCGAGTTAACATGGACAAAGTTCAACATAGTTTACCTGAGAGCGCGGCGCACAGTGACGAATGCATACACCAGGGAAAACGTGTCTGTTTTGGGCTCTGGTTAAAACCAGTCAGGCATTTCATTTTTAGTTAGCTCAAGAGTAAAATTACCAGGATCTCATGGGGAACTGTTTTGCTAACACAAGTTCATGTAGCATCCTTACTGAATGGAAACTGAGGGGGTTGTGGAGAGTTAAATTGCATTGTTCCTCTGAGTGCATACAGAGTCCACGTAACCATAGGTACAAGTGAATAGGAAACATCTGTTGTTAACAGATAAAACCCTTTATGGCACACACTGTTTTTGTGTCTCTGATTCACTAGGGAGGCACCAACAGGAAGTGAGCATCCAAGAGACCAGGGCTCTGGGAGTTTGGACTGGGTGTGTGTTGGATCATTCTGTAGGAGCCTCAGCACCATTTTCTCATCCTGGGTAAAATCATAAAAATCAATTTCTATTCTCAAATGATATTTAGTGTTTCAATGTGGATCTGCTGCAGGAATTAAAGGACCGGTTAAATGTTTAAGTGAATGAAGGGTTTAAAAACTACTAAAAACTGACAAGAAACGTTCAAAAGTTTGATTATGGCTTGGTTTTTTGTGTGTTGTTTCTGTGTTCAAATCAGAGAATCCCATATATAGATGGCATTTTCGCTACTTTTGATGCTATTTCCTCTAAATTTAATTTATAGCGTTTCCTACCTATTTCGATACCTCCAGATTCGTGACTTTGTTCATAACGTTAGTCCCTGTTTTCCCAACTTACCCCCAAAGGGAGGTGTAGACATAATTTTGCAAACTCCAACACAATATAGGGGCCTCATCTCAAAAATTTATAATAGCATTTCATCATTCAATACTGCGAAGCTCAGTGTGATCAGAGCAGAATGGTCAGAGGAACTTGGAATAGACATCTCTGATGAACCTTGGAATCATGCATCACATAGAGTAAATGGGTCAACATCATGCGCTCGACTTGGACTGATTCAGTTCAAGGTCCTTCATAGGATCCATTACAGTAGAGCCAGACTCTCAAGGATTTATTCTACAGTCAGTGAAACTTGTGCTCGGTGCCACATAGCTAAGGCAAATCTAACTCGCATGTTCTGGACCTGTAACAAATTGTGTAACTCTGTAACTTCTGACAAATTAAGGACTCTAGTTCTGAAATACCAGGTTATGACTCCTTTAAGTCTGGCTCAGCATACAGGAAAGGCTGCTTTGCAGCAGGTTCCTGTTTTTGCAGAAGATGAAAAAAATGGACAGATTTCCAATATTATATCAGGATCCATAGAAAACACACCAGGTGATATCTTACATTTAAGTTAAAACATGACTACAAAGCAGCTACCTGTTTTGTTTGTGCTGGACATCTTTCACTGCCATTAAATTTCCTTTGATGATCATAAGCATGCAAGAATGACAATAAGATCTTCTCTAATAGAATCCAAGGAGCTTCCTTCACGCAGGGAAGCTTCTGTCTCTAACAATGCCTCAAGCCTGCTCCGGAGGATTGTAGACATTTAGAAATTCATCAGCTCACAGAGCAGGACTTTAGTCTCGCTCAGGGCAAGACAGACACTTTGAAAAGAGGATTTTTACTGCTGTCATCAATGCTCACAGTGGTACTACAGGATAATAGCTGACCCCAACAGAGCTGAACAAGTATTAAACATATATTATTAATCCGTGTGTTTTATGCAAACCTGTTCCAAGCAAGGAAGGAAGTGAAGTAATATGCTCCATCGAACACTATTCCTTATTTAAACCTCCACTGACAATATTGCACTGCTATAATCATTATTATTTTATGCAAAGGTAAAAGAAAAAGTCCCGGCCTGCGCTGGATTTTAAGGTGATGGATGTGCATTGCTGCCATTTATATGATAACTAGTGCGCGTAGAGGGAAAATTACAGACTAATTCATCTGACCTACAGCTCCTGTCTGAGTCCAACTCATTATTGTTGCTGCCATAATACTATTTACAGTTAAAAATTGATGTAGACATGATCTGACATTTGCATGGAAATGATTGTTTCCTTTATGGAGCTCGAATGTTGATGAAATACATCGATTTAAATTAGCCTGAAGTGAAAAACATGTTCCCTAACGCTCAGGGAAGCTGAAAAGCATCAGTTTTTCAAGCTACATAAGTAATTACACCTAACTGCTGTTTTTACACAATTCTCAAAATATAAATATCCAGCTGTATGTTGTTTAAATTGAAAAAAAATTATTTTCTAAAAAACTGCTTTTAAAACTCAGCCATCAGAGAATTAAACTCTTCTACATGGTAGGTCCTGTAGAACTAGCTTTGTCCAGCCTAAACAGCAATGAGTGATGTTACACTTCTGCACTTTGAACCAGAACGTGCTGTGGATTGTACTGTGATAATGAGTATTATAATCTATAGTGGAAACTTTGTTGTATTGTGATTTACAAAAGAATGTAATTTAGTACTTTTATTTATTGTAATATCATTTTTTCTTTTTTTATTGTCAAGGATTCCTTTCAAATGTGAATGGTAAGTATGAGTTGAACCTATGTTGGACCTGTTCATTTTGTCCAAACTTCTTTCAAAACTTTTTTGAACTATATGAATTTTTTTTATTTTTACAATTATATGTGCCAAATGTGAACATTTGTTTTTTACTTCAGTTTTATATATATATATATATATATATATATATACTCTCACAAAGTAGGGATCTATCCCGCTGAATCTGAGCAAAT
>JAUZNJ010029943.1:0-15099 GCA_034780135.1 Jordanella pulchra
ATAGTTAGAGTGGCTCAGGTTATCCTGAACTATCTCTATAGTTCTGCTGCTATAGGACTAGACTGCTGGAGGACATAAAGAACAAGTTTTCACACTCCTACTCATTTCTCCAATTCTGAATAATTTCTTAATTCAACTACCAGCTTAATCATATTTCTCTCCAGTTACATGCATGGTCAGTGAGAGAGATCAACGACAAAGCAAGAGAATGTGTCCCGCTTATCTGGTCATCCAGGAGGAACAGATCCTGCAAAGTCAATGACTGTACGGGACGCAAACAGCTGGGTTGTAAGTTGGTGCTATATATATGTATATATATATGTATATACCGAACTGAATAGATTAAATTGTAGAATCAATTATCATTAAAAGCAAGGGGCCTGCAGGTGGCGCAGCAGTTAGTGCGCACAACCCATGTACGGAGGCCTTAGTCCTCGACGCGGGCGACCCAGGTTGGAATCCGGCTTGTGGTCCTCCCCCGCATGTCTCTCCCCCCCCTCTCATACCTCCTTTCCTGTCAACCTACTGTCAGAAAAACGAGCCACTAGTGCCGTAAAAAGCTAAAAAAATATATCATTAAAAGCAAGAAACCACTTTATGAATTTAGTGGTGACAGAAATGTAAGCATTTGACTTAATAAGAACGTGATAACTTGATAAAAACTGTGAATGGATGGTTTGTTATAATGAAGAAAGGCAAACACTGGGTTCATATATTTATTTTCATGTTATACGTGATGATTTCAAGCTTTATTTAGTATTTTATTGCCACGAGCAAACATTTCATCTCACATTTTTTTTGGCAGTAATGTTTGATTTGATGGACAGTGATCAGTATTTCCCTTATTGTTCTATTGTTTCTTTTTTACACTGTTCTTCCCAGACAATGATTGAGGAAGACGTTCCAGCCAAAGATGCAGCACAGAGTTTTCTCTCATCTCAGCTGCTGCTGCCGACGTGTGGCTGGTAGAGACCAGCAGAATAGAAATCCCTGCTGCATGCAGGCCTGGACTGTTGGGAACGATAGGTTTAAGAATATTAGTGTCATGATTTAAATGAATTTAAAATAATGATAATCTTAAACAATATTTAAATGATAAGAATACATGAAGTTTATTTCCAATTGTAGATTATTCTAAACAGAGAGGCACCAGACAGGGAAGCATTGATATGGGAGAATTGAGACTATACAAGTTGATGCCAACTCTTAACAGGATGAAAATTAAAATATATCCTACTGAGTTGTTCCAATAACACACTAGAAGTAGAAGCTAACAGAGAATATTTAATTTTCTAACACAGATTAGTTGATTTTAAAAGGTCTGAGAGGTTTTGGTTAGAGATCGTTCACTCCTTTCCAGTAGGTGGCAGTAATGCAGCTTGACTTTCCCAAACCTGATTACACCACATGCAGAGGAAAACAACATGGCCGCTTACATGATGAACATATACAGGATATTTTCTCGTGAACTGGCATCAGCTCCATTCCACTATCGCTGTTATCAGGTAGGATACTGGGTTCTGGGTCACACGGACCCGGTTCCTGGTCAGAATGTCCGGGGTTTGGGTCAGACTTTCCAGGTTCTGGGTCAGACGGTCCTGGTTCTGATGGGTTCTGTCTCGTTCAGTCCTGCCTGCAGAGGCTCCAGGTGAAGCCGCTGTTTGTCCAAACGCCTCCGGCTCCAGGGGTTCTGTTCTCACATCGGTTCTGGACCTCTGCAGCATCCCGGCAGGAGGAGGCAGACCAGAGTTTGGACCGGTACCAAGAGAGACCCTGGGACTACCTGGACAGCGAAGGTACATGGAGACGCCATTATTGCTGAGTCATGCTGGAGCTGTGGCTGCAGAGGGTCTGCTTGTTTCTCACAGAGTATGCGGAGCGGTACGGCAGCCGGGCGGTGTGGGCGGGGTACAGGCGGAACCATAAAGGAGGGATCCCCCCCCAGAGGACACGGAAGACCTGCATTGTAACGTTTCACCCCCAGCAGATCCCCCCCCCCCCGACTCTGCTGTCCAAAATAAACATTGTTGGCCTGTTTTTTTTCCTCTAGAGAGGAGACAAGATATGCGGGCACCCCTGTCCAATCTGTAGAGACCCTCACATCGTTATCCACCATCAGGTAGGGTGATGATGAAGATGTCTGATTTTAAAATCCAGTTTATTTCAACATACTTCGATCCTAGCAGCATTTGTGGACATCTGCAGCCGTTTTAGGTCTTTATAACCTTTGATCATCAAGTAATCAGGCCCTTTAGTTTCAGCTCCATGAGCTTATATCTCCTCACAGAATTATGGTCTTTTGCTTGTGGTTGTTTTACAGTGCAGCCATTTGTCCCATAAGAATCTGTTAATACTTTCAGAATCAGTGCTTCAATCTATGCAGCATATTTTCTTCTCGTCTCAATAATGTTTTGCATTAATATTCTGAAGGAGTCGCCTTTGCTGCGTCTCCCTTGGATGGTTCAGTTAGGTCTGCAGGATGCTGCGCTCTGGTGGAAACATCTGCAGGCAGGACTGATGTTTTTGGGCTCTTTGCTTGTAGAACGTGAAGTTACTCCAGCAGTTCATCAGTCCTCACACAGGATCGCTGTATGATCCCACTCTGACCGGTAAGGCCTGTTCTGGATCGTACAACAAGTACGGTTTAGCAGCTGATCAAACATTTGTCTTCTTTCTTCAGGTGTTTGTATGAAGCAACAGAAAAAGCTCCGTGAAGCCATCAGCAGAGCCAGAGACGATGGTATGAAACTTTAACCAAGCAGAGGCAGTTTTAGTCTCTGCAGATTCATCAGGGATCTTTCAGGTTCAGCCATGATCAGCTATCAAATGTGTTTATCTCATGATAAACCAGGAGGCACCACTCCTCAGATGCATAAACCCACCCGACGCAGGAGAATTTCACCTCAGCCGAGGGCGTTTTGGTTGCAAGCAACCCGTAACAGCAGCTCTGCTGTGTGTGTGTGGGGGGGGTCCGACTGAAAGTCAATTAGAACAGAGTTTCAGTAGATCTCATGAAGTTCCCTCGTCCACAGTAAATGTGCTGCATTGGAATATGTAGGTGTAGGGATTGTCTTTCTTACACAATCCAGGGGTGGTATTTATCAAACTCCTTAGACTGCTGAGAATAAACTCTCTGCTGACCTTCTAAAGTCTCAGGACAGGATAAGAACGTTTCACATATAATGATCTTTGGTGTTTTAACGTAGGCGTGTCCCTCAGGTGTAGCAGGCTGTAATCTCTGGGTTTAACGCTACTAAACGGCACCAGTCTCCTCCTACTCGTTGCTAAAAGGAAACGCTCCATAAATAACCCCAGTCCAGCTTTGGTTTTGCTCCCAAGTCGACTTTAGAAGATGGTTTTAGGATTAATTCCAAGTAGTTGAATGAATTTGATCCCTGGCAGCCCAAAATAACCTGATAATTAATGAGCGTTTCTCCTGTCAGGTTTGCTTCCTTTCCAGATTCCACCTGTGGATTTTTCAGGAGAGGACTACTCAAACACCCATGATGCCGTTGGGCTGACTCCGCCGCCGGTCTCCAGTGAACCGTGGTACAAGTGGTACGGAGAAATAACGGCCGATGAAAAGAAAGTGGCTCAAGTGAAGAAGACGTACAAAGCTTATTTAAAAGGCTAGAGTCATCCAAGAGAAACAAATAACGCTGTTCAATAAAGGAAAAACAAAAGGATGTTTGAGGAAGAGTTTTATTCTGCATCAAAGTGAGTCGTCTGACTGTGAGTCTGAGGAATGACTGATGGGAGGTCAGGGGTGGACCTTGTTCACCACAGTTTCTCCCAGGGCCTCCAGCACCTCCCTCTTATAGTCGTCAAAGTCTCCCTCGATCTGGTTCACCGTCTGGTCCTCGACCACCCACAGCTGGCACTGGGTCTCGGTGATGAGCCGCGCGTCGTGGCTCACGATGATCACGGCTGCTCAGAGAGAGGCACAGTCAGAGCGGGGGGGAGGCATGCTGTTCATTTTAAAGAGCTGAAGCGAGGAGCACAGGTCGTTCCCACTGAGGGTCACTGGATTGAAAAGGTCTCAGCAGGTTTCTGTCCTTGGATGCTTCAGCTGAAGGTCAAACTCTGCTATAGTTTGGAGATTTAATTGTCACTGCAGACATTTTTAAAACTAAAGGGACCCAAGCAGGTTTGCTTTATCACATCCTTAACATTAAACATTTATACACCTGTCAGGTCAAAAGTTGAATGTAGTGGACAGGAGGCCTATTTCTCTGCTTTCATTCACCCCCCCCCAATGGTTGGTTTCATTCTGCACTGCAGCTTCAGTCCAGCAGGGGGCAGCAATAACTTTAGAGATGAACTATATGTTGCTTTGGATCATTTCCATCGGCCTTAGCTTAGCCCTAGCCTTAGCTTAGCCTTAGCTTAGCCTTAGCTTAGCCGTGGGCTACTCTCAGTCTGAGGCCCAAACAGCAGGTTAGATCTGCTGGTTTACCTCCAGGAAACACGGCTACAGACGGCGTGGAACCAGTCTAGTTCCAGCCTGCGGTGGAAACGCTCCCACTGAGCTAATAACGTCCCCACGGTGGGCGTGGCCTGTGTCCTGGACAGACTCTATCAGTACTCACCTCCTTTGTATTCATTAATGGCCTCTGATAAAGCATCTATTGACTCGATGTCCAGGTTGTTGGTGGGCTCATCCTGGAAAGATAAACAACAGTGTGTTTATTGGTTTATTGGAACTCAGATCTGCTTCCAGATGAGCAGTAAATCCAGATGTGTGTGATGGACAGACTGAGTCCTCTTATTCCAAACAAAGCGTCCGCAGCAGCATTTGGATCGCGTCCATTGTCCTTCATGCTGTCTGAATCCTTTCAGTGCCTCTAATTACAGATGCAAGTTATCAACTAATGAATTTGATCCTAATGATCCAATAAGCCTCCATTTTCCTAAACATCAGAAATATTTTAGTAGCTCATAAAATGGAAAAACTTTTTCAGCTGCATTCAATCTGGACTAAATCAACAACACATTTTCTTACTCATTAATGAACCTAAATAGCAAAACAGGAACCCATTAGCTTACAGAATAAAATAGAAACAGCCCAATAAAATACTTAGAAACACCAATCCACCAGGGATTAACATGCTGTCACATTATTGATGCTGTGACTTATAATCCTGCTGCTTCTGGTTCAAACTCGGATCCATGAAGCTCATGAACCCAGAAAGCCTTGTTCATCTACCCTGCTAACCGCTCTTTATAATGGTGTTACTACAAGCCTCCACTCTTCTATCATCACATCTCACCTTTCGATCATTTTAGAAGTTGAAGCCAAACAGAACCATAGAAAGTTTATTCTGGATCCATTCATCGTTCTGCTCCTGCAGGCCTGCAATCATTACTTCTCTGCAAATACCAACAGGCTTTGCTGTAGAATCAGCAATGCTGCCCCCTAGTGCATGGCAGTAATACTACAGGACCAACAGAGAGCAGACTGATGAAAATAATCCCATCAACTATTAACTGACATATTGCTTGTTCAGGGTTCCATTTTAAGAACGAGTGAAGCTGGTTCTCCGTCCTGCTGACTGAAACGCCGCCTGGGTTCCCCTTCCTGGTTCCTGACCAGCTGTGGGATGGTTTGGGTTCAGCTTCAACCACATTTCATCCTAGAACGTTCTTCAGTCGTACTGAGTCGGCGGAGATCGGAAAATATGAGAAAACATCCCGAGGTTCTCCTGTGGTGCTTTCAGATCGTGGCCGGTTAGGACCAGTTAGTTTTCTAAGCGGCCTGTTGACTGGTTTGGTTTTTGGCCGCCGCCTAGAACTGAGTGACACTTTTTCAGTTTCTATCAACCTTTGTTTTGCCTCAGGAGAGCAATAAAAAAGTCCAATAAACTTAGAACATTTACAAAAACTCTTTGACTTTTCCTAAAAAGGTTTTCTAAAGAGGAGATGGAGGAAAACCTTTAGCCATTTAGTTGTGACGCATCATTTCCTGCGCCGCTGGCGTCCTGAACGCAGCCTTAATGATGGCGTCAACCATTGCTAACACAACACGGATTAAGCTAGCTAACTCTACTTCCCGTTTACTGCAGTTGAGTGTGATGCTAAGCTAACAGTCTGAGCCGCTCCAGGTGTGGACGCGGCCAAAGACGCTCTGATAAGCAGACAGGAAGCAGCTCTTACCAGGATAAGGACGTCAGGTTGATGACAAGCCAACTCAGAAAACACAACCCTGGCTTTCTGGCCACCTGTTGGGAGTGAAACCCAGACAAGATCAGAAACGCCTTCTTGGAAACACAGCGACCGGCGGCGGCGGGCTGCTCTGTACCGGAAAGCTTTGAAATCTGGATGGTGTGTGCGTGACTCTCAAGGCCGAAACGTCCCAGACACTTCCTGCTGTCCTGGTAGGGGAGGTTGAACTTCCTCATGAGGTACTCGGACGCCGTCTCCTCCATGTTCAGCTGGTCGGCGTACTGCTGATTGAAGAAGCCCACTTTCTGTGGGAGCAAGGATGGAGAAACATCAGGCGTCCGGCTGTGGCTCAGACTGGAGTTCATCTCCTGGTGGACGTGTTCACCTGGGATCTGGTGACTCACGTTTGAAATGTTTGATCCTATCAAAGATGAAACCCAGGAGCGTTTCTTGTTTTGACCAGTAAAGCACCTTTAGCTCATCCCCTCGCCGTGGCTCTTCTGATTTATGCTAGTCATAAAGCATGCGGTGGATTAGCACCACAAACGGAAACATTGAGTCACTGATCAGTGGAAATGAGATCAGACATTTTGTGCTTAGTTCAACCAAAGATTACCAAATGATGTTAGCTTAGCATTAGATCTTCAACACCTAGATGTTCTACAAGTCGGTCTACATGTCCCGACTCTTTTCTGCACATTTGTTCTAATCCAACCGTGTGTCTAAAACAGCAAAGGCTACAACCTGCGTTTTGCTACTGGCTCAGCCGGGGGTGTGATGTCATTTAGGAGAAGTGACATCAGCAGCTCCACCACGAGCAGCAAAAATGATATGATGGTTTAAAGTTGGATTAAAAGCTAATAATTTGCAGAACGTTTGTGATTCTTTCCCATCAGGAAGTTAAAAGTTTTCATCTGATCCAATCAGCTGCTGCCAGAGTTCGGATAAAAATGATCACGTTTCTCCTCGACTGTCTTCCTGTTGGATCCAGATCACAAACTGTTATAGATCTGATTGTTCTTCTGTTCCTAACAGAGAACTTCTGCTTTTACTGTCAATAACTGGACCTCCTGTTTTATCTGTTTTCACAGGAAAACAGGCTGAGAACGGTTCTGCTGTGGAGCTAGCTAACAGTTAGCTAGCTAACAGTTAGCTTTTCTAACATAGAAAGTGTTCATAGATCAGAGCTTCTATGTTTGTTTTCTATCTCTGCCTCTGTCTCCTTGAACCCCAGTCTTCCTCAGCAGACGGCCGCTCACACTGAGCCTGGTTCTGCTGGAGGTTTCTTCCTGTTTCCTCTCCACTGTCGCTGTATGCATGCTCACTGAAGAGTCAACATCTAGAGTCTGAAGTGGATCAGACTGCTACACTCTGCCCGCTGTCAATCACCCCCCCCTGACTCACCAGCCGATGATTCTTCCTCATCTCCCCTCTGATCTGTAGAAACAGGTTCTGTTAGTTCTGTTCAGGATCTCGGTGTTCGAAGCGGCTTTGGGTTCACAGACTCACTGGGTTCAGTCTTCCTGTCAGCAGCAGCAGCAGGGTGCTCTTCCCGACGCCGTTGGGTCCAACGATGCAAACTACAGCGACAGAAGGTCGGGTTCAATCACAGAACAAGCATTAATGAGGTCAAGCTGTTCAGAACCGCAGCGTCTAAAGGCGGGTTGGATACTCACTCCTGGACTCCATGTCGATGCCAAAGTCCACGTTTTTGAAGAGAAGCTTCTGCCCCTCGTATCCAAAGTCGACGCCTGGAAGCAGTGAAAGCATCAGGGGGGTTCTGGTTCCTCTACTGATCCAACAGGAACAGAGTTTCTCTGTATTTAGTTTGATATTGATCAGATTTATTAGCTGCTAGAGTTCAAGTTCTGTCAGTGTTTGGGGGCAAAGCCTCATCATCACGTCAGGTTTAGCTACAGTTTGACCTCTGATCGTTTTCCACTAATGTCTCCGGTTCTGACCCAGAGACCAGGACCAATCAGGGCTCTTACTGTGCAGCCCCAGGATGGGGGGTGAGAGCGGCGGCGGGTTGGGGAAGGTGAACTTCACGGTGTACTCTTTGGGCCTCTTCAGCAGCTCCGTGGCCTCCTGGCTCTCCTCCTCCTGGCCTCCCTTCTTTTTGCCTTTCTGCTGCTTCCTGGTCAGAGCATCCTTGGTCTGTTTCTCCTGAAACATTGGATGAAAGCGTCAGCAGCCGGACCTAGCAGGACCAGGAGGATGGTTTGGGTCGGGGCAGAACTCACGGCCTGCTTGGTGGACTTGCCACCAGCCTTCAGCATCTGGAGCTTCTTCTCCTGTTTGTCGTACTGCTTCTGCAGCTCCTTCTGCTTCTGAACGTACATCTTCTTGAAGGTCACTGAAACACAACATCCCCAGGTGAGCAACACCAGCCACACACAGAACAGAGGGGATGTTTTCATTTTTCCAATGGTTCCTGAACGCAGCAGCAGGGAATGTTTGTCCAGTTTTTAACTAAAGGATCATCTTCAGCTTCTCCTTTATGGCTCAATGTTTATAAACCACATAAAGTCAATCATTGCTGCTTTTCTCACAGATAAAAACAAGGAACTATTTGATATTGATGCACGCCTGATACTTACGGTAGTTTCCTCTGTAATAGTAGAGCTTCTGGTTGTCCAGGTGGACGATATCAGTACAAACATCATCCAGAAAACTCTGGTCGTGGGAAACGATGAGGAGAGTCTTCTTCCAGCCTTGCAGGTAGCTGTGAAAAGGGTTTGATTAAAAACAAATCTGATGTTTTAGCAACAATCGGAGCAAAAACAAAAACATTATAATAGAGGAAAAACATCATTTCCTGTGTCATGATCGACTATCAAAGTTCATCTAGGAGAATAATCTGATCATGTTCTGATCTGACCAACGCTGGCTGTGAAGCCTTGAGGAGGCAGTTTATGGTGCAAAGCAGCTTCCATTACTTGTTGAGCCAGATGACAGCGTTCAGGTCGAGGTGGTTGGTGGGTTCGTCCAGCATCAGAAGCGTCGGCTCCATGAAAAGGGCTCTGCAGACACACAGGTTAACAGAAGGCGACACGAAGAAGGAAAACAGCCTTAAAAAGAACAGCCAGCAAACACAGAGTGTGCAGGATACCGAGCGAGTGAGACTCTCATCCTCCAGCCTCCAGAGAACTTTTTCGTGGGTCTGTTCTGCATCTCAGGGGTAAAGGACAAACCAGCCAGGATCCTTCTGGCCTTGGCTTCAGCTGCTGCAGCTCCAATCACCCGCAGCTCCTCATAGACCTGCAAACCAGAGGAGGGTGAGAGGAGCAGGACGTGCAGAGCTGCTGCTCCTCGCTCAGGCCCAGGACTCGGGCCCATCAACCGACCGTATTCAGCATATCAGGGTTCACCACATCAGGCTAAGCTAACGCTCCCTCCTGCAGGAGGCGCCAGAGAGCACGTGGAGGTGAGGAAGATGTTTTCCCTCCACAGACTGTGGGACCCACCTTCTCCAGCCTCTGAGCCACGCTGTCCTCTCCTTTCTCCAGACGGGCCTGCAGCCTCTTCTCCTCCTCCAGGAGCTTCAGCCGCCGGGTGTCGGCCTTCAGCACAGCTTGCACTGCTGGGGTGTCGTCGGCTACCACCTCTAACAGAGAAAGGACGGAGTCAGGGGGGCGGGGGGCTCCTGGAGGGACAGGGACGGTTCACCTACCCTGTTCACACAGCAACACGTCGATGTTTGGAGGAATACTGAGAGCTCTGTTTGCTATGTGCTTCAGTAACGTGGTTTTTCCTTTGCTGAAAGACACCGATGAGAACAGGAAGCTCTGAATGACAAACTGGAACAATCTGAACCCCCCCGATACAATAAAGATTCAGTTCAATCCGGTTTGATCCGATGAATTAAAAAGAAAAGGTTAGAGAAGCTGGATGAGTCACAGCTCGTTTATAGCAAAGATTCATGAGGTTCATTTCTAAAATAATGAATAAATAAATAAATAGTTCTGAACACATTAGCTGTTGATAGATGGCTCTCAGTGGTATAGATGTACCATTATTGGCAGAAACTGGGCCAAAGTTCTCCTTTACGCTGGAGAGCAAAACCAACTGCTGCTAAATGGAGCATCAGTAGGAACAGGAGAAGCTTTGAACCTTCTTACAGTGAATTCAAAGAGCTGCAATAGCCACCAACAGCTAGCAGCTAGCAGCTAGCAGCACGTCCTCAGACACTCAGAAACACCAGCAGCCTTCAGTTTCCCCACTGAGACAATCAACATGATAAGAATGATAAACCAGACTTTTCCAAAAACCGAGTTTCAAGAAGGACTTTACCCGTTTGGTCCAACTAAACCATATCTTCTTCCTGCCACAATCAGAAGGTCTGCATTGACAAACAGCTCTTTTCCATGAGCAGAAATGCTGAACTTCTCCAGCTGAAAGACAAACGGCAAACGTTCAACTTCAGCTCCGAACTACTGAGGATTGAAACGTTTGTTCTGCTTTATTGTTGTTTAATAAAGAAACTAAAAAAAAAGCAACAAAAGTTTGAAAACCTTCAGTCAAAAAAAACAAACTTTGTTCTTTTCTCCATTTTATTCTTTTCATCATTTTATTTTATTTCTGTCAAAACTTGTCTCTTTTTTTCTTCACTACAGAGAAAATCACCGTTTTAAAGGAACTCATTAAACTCAATATGAAGAGAGAAATTTGATCAAGAAAATTGGGAATAAATAACTTTTTCATTAAAAAACATAAATGTGACAAAAACAACTTTTTATGAGACATTTTTCACAGTTGCACAGTTTGAACTTTCCATTTCTAAACAACAGTGGAATAAGGTTTACCTTAATATCTGAGGCGTTCTCCAGCATCGCCTGCCTGGAGGACATCTCCGCCTGAGAGACGGAGAAATCTCCTTCCAGAGCGTTTTGAGCTCGGACACTTTCCACCTGTCGCTGATATTCCATCTGTAAAGGAAGGAGGAGCAAAAGGAAAATCTAAAGCTTCCCCGGGTGTCAGGGCGTCCAGGATCACGAGCAGGACTCCACCGTAGTTCCTATAAACTCACTTCTTACTGCACCGTAGTTCTACATCTATTATTCATTAGAAGAAGAGCTTCTTTCACTTCATTCGAATTTATCGCGGCTGCAGAATGAAAAATAAAAGTATTTGTTTGTCCCAAAAACTGACCACAGTCACATCAGCTGCATTTGGAAAGTTTTCAAACATTTTTGCGACTGAAGTTTTTCCATTAAATAAGAAGTACAACTAAAATTGAGGAGAAACAGCAGGCAGCGGTGGACGTAAACACACCAGATGTTTTCTGCTCGCCGTCAGAAAACAATGCATCCAGTCTCCTTCTATCAGGTCCGGCTGCAGATCACATTACTGGTGTGATGTTTCCACTGCACTTTTAGGAAATGTAAGAATTTCAATGGAAAAATCTCAGAATGAAAACAAGTTTTTTTCCACATTTTTTCTGTTTAGCAAATGTATTTTCTGGTTAATAAAAACGGAGCTACTGACAGTTTGGATTGGAGTGAGACGTCTTCCTGTTTGTTGATGTTATTTTATCTGCTTGTTTTTTCACTGAGACTCCAGAAGTAAACTTCAACATTTCTCTGTCTGAGGATCTGAGCTTCAATCTGATTATATGGTCACTGCTAGAGTTGTTATTTTGTTGCAGTGAGTCCCTTTGATCTTTTCTTTAAAGACGCCCGAGTCGTTTCCAGACCCTCTGCTGGTAAAGTCGGTTCTGACCCGAGGTCAGCAGGGAGCTCGTTGAAGGGAGCAGGTGTGTCTGAAGCAGCAGACCGGAGCTCAAAGCTGCCGCCTGGGGGTGGGGGGGACTACGGTAAACATAAGTGACTTCCTACATTCGATTTGGAGTCGTTCTGTTATCGGTTTGTTCTTCAGCACCATTAATGCCCAGTTGGCCCCTGAGGGCCCCTGTCCTGCAGGTTTCAATGGTTGTCCTGCCTCAGCAATCATCAGAATCCGCTGAAGCAGAGAAACTTCTAAAAGCTGCGGCCCTCAGGGGCCGACTGTCACCCTAACCCAGGCATTCATCAAAATATCCAAACTTTTTCAAATCGCAGTGTTTCCACAGAAATTATACAAGGAATCCTTGTTCTTAGGAACCTAAATGTATTAAAGAAAAAAGACCCTTGTAACCATAACAATGACATTAATAATAAACCTTCATGGATCCTTGAGACTCAGCAAAGGTTTGACATTCAAAACACAAACAACTGGGAGGAAACCAAGAGACGGAGAAACACTCCTCACCTTTTTCTTCATCTTTTTCTTCTCCTTTTTGCTCAGGTTAGCAAACGGGTCGTCTGCTTCCTCCTGGGCCTGCTGTGCGATCACATCCTCGGCGCTCTGTGGGTGAAAACACAGACGATGACACGGGGAGCAGAAGGTGGTGAGAGGAGAGCAGTGAAGGTCAAACACACCATCATATTGTCTCCTTCTTCATCATCTTCCTCCTCCTTCTTATTGTCCACCATCCGTTGTCGCTCGCCTCCTTTTCCAGTCTGTAGAGTCCAGACAGAAGGAGGACGCTGGGTGAGACACATGGGTCCGACGGCCCACCTGGACCTAAGTTTGATCCAGCTGGTCCATTAGTCCACATCTATTAGCACTAGCGGCGCACCGACTGATTGGCCAAAACTTCAAAGTAAATCTTTTTTGTTTCACAGGTAATAATCTATTATAACATTTTTGGATAAAGCTTTTAGTGTTTCAGTAAAATATCTCTATAGTTCTGCTGCTATAGGTTTAAGCTGCTGGAGGACAAAGGGACCACTTCTCCTCATTCTAGCTCTATTCTCCCACTGTGAATTTATTGTGATGCTTTAGAGCTCAGTCATAAAACTGCAATCAGTGCATCTCTAACCTGATGACAGGTGAGGTCAGACAGAGGCCCCTGATGATCTGGGGTCTCATTTAGAGACCGCCGTGTACGAACACCAATCCTGGTGATAAAACCATGTTCACACACAGAACCGAGTGTTTTACTTCATGGATCACAGCTGTTCCTTGAGGTTCCTCAATGGTCCATCAAAGCGCCGCGTCAGTGTCGCTATGAGCCAGATGATCAGCGTTATTTCATGGTTACCAGTAGCAACCGCGGCTAAGGGTGAGGCGTAGGTGAGTTGCTTGAACCAGCCGGCAGTTTTTGATCCAACACATATAAAATGAACCTGAACTGATGCCCTCTGGCTCCAGTTGAATCAATGATCTTCGAGGTTAGTTGGTGTTAGGAGCTGCACGCTTGAACGCCCCCCCCCGCAGACGGCGCTCAGCTTCTGACATAATGCTGAGCTCAGTCTAGTGTAGAGAAACATGCTGTAGATGAAGCCTCATTGAAAGGAGCTGACCTTCATGGCAGGTTTATCATCATCGTCGTCTTCTTCATCATCTTGTTCCTCATCGCTCTGTCCCTGGCTGAGAGCAGCGAAGATGTTTCCCGCCTAGAAGACACAGAGAGGCTTTAGGACGTGGCGTGGCGGCAGCGAGACGCTACGGAGCGGTTTGTGGCGAACAAACCTTCTTCTTGTTTCTTCTGTTTGAAATGAATCCTGTGGAACAAAGAGAAGAAGAACGAACCGATGTCAACATCAGAAACACAGACAAGCTCCAGACTCATCGGAGGAAACGTACCCGATTCGTCTTCCTCGTCACTCGCTTGTACCGAGAGCTTTTTCAACGTCACCGTGACGTCCTCATCATCGCCGTCATCCACACCTTTTCCTTTCCGTCGCTCCTTTTTTTTCTGGGGCTACAAACAGCAGAACAACCATGTGGTTTGGCATGAACTGAGCGCTAAGAGCTTTTAAAGCGTTGATGAGACAGATGAACGGCAGCCATGGCTCGCCACCCGAGGTGATTAGAGACATTGATTCTGGAGGTCATTAGATGTTGAAAGCAGCATAAAGGGCAAAGAAAAGGAGGACATGTGAGCGAGATCAGCACCGGACGCCAACATGGTCGAATGCAACAGCAGGAAAAGTCCTACGAGACAGAAAACGCAGCCTCCCTTCATCACAGGAGAGGAAACTCTGCAGTAACCATAGCAACAAACGTTTGCCTTCTTTGTTTTCATGATCTCTGGTCCGCAGTCTGTAACGATGCTTCTAGCTCACATGCATGGATCTGCATGCTGCCGCCAGCTTTAAGCACATTACTGCCACCTAGTGGACAGTGACAGAAACTGAGCAACTTATTCCAGAACCAAACTAAGGCAGGCGAGCAGAAAGTCGGTCCCAGAGGGCCGCTGTCCTGCTGGTTTCCATTCAAAGCTGATCAACAGACTTTTGCTGAAGCAGAGAAACGTCTGAACCCTGCAGGACAGCGTGATCCTCTGGGATTTGGAAAGAGTTCATCCAGGTAGATGTCTTTTACCTGCTTTGGTTGGTTGTCTTTCCCAGCAGCCTCGTTAACCTTTTCAGGTTTGCTATCAGTTGAAAGTTCCTCAAAAAACTGGAAAAACACCCATAATGAATAAAAAACAGGAAGCTTTTAAAGCTACAGATGAGCGTAGAGACGTTTGGAAAAGACAAAGATGTACTCACGCTCTTTTTCCCCTTCTTGTCTTTTTTCCCCTTTTTCACTGTTTTTTCTGTGGGAAGATTTGGGATAAAATTTATTGTTAAACTGACAAGAGGCCCAAGAACCCACACTGACCATCACCCTCATCATCATCGGTGTGATGAAAACATTACCACCTCCTTAAAGCAAACATGCTAACCACAGGTTAGTACTAGGAGACGCTACAACCAGCTGGCTAACAGTAGGGAGTGAGAGTGCACCACCTGCTGGCCGGGAGGCTTTAAAGATCCAATAAATCTCAAAGAGAACTCAAGAGTTGGACGACAGCAGCAGGTCGTGTGTTGGCTGTTTGATGCTTATAAATTAAAGAAATAAAATATAATAAAATGAAAGGTAAAAATATAAATGTAAACAGTACTG
>JAUZNJ010029944.1:0-15098 GCA_034780135.1 Jordanella pulchra
TTACAATAGTCCAGCCTTGAAGTAACAAACGCATGGACTAGTTTCTCAGCATCTCCGCTGGACAGGATGTTTCTAATTTTTGCAATGTTACGCAGATGAAAGAAGGAAATTCTGGAAACCTCTTTGATATGGAATTTAAATGACAGGTCCCGAAAATAATGCCAAGATTTTTTACTTTATTATCTGAGATTAATTTCATCCCATCCAGATGAAGTGATTGACTAATCAGTTTAATTTTTTTTCATTTGGTTACTTTTCCTTTCAAATGTTACATGTGCAGATGTATCATATACATTTCATTCTAGAGTACATACTATCATGTCCCCAGCAATAGAGACTCACAGCTGCAAGATGAGACAGACACAATCAAGCTCTGGTATCCATAGAGTGACGTCAGAGACAAAGTCAGCCAGGGAGCAGGAGTCTCAGACCCTCTTTAGTAATCTCAATACGCACAAGGCTCACATGCGGCTCCCTGTTGTTCTGCCCAGGTTCCCCAGACTGGATTTAATTAAACAGTGTGAAATTAATTAATCAGTGGGGTGGCAGGTAAAAAAGGACTTCTCACTGGAACAGCTCACGCAACCAAGACAGGCATTTTATGCGCACTGACAGTTATTAATTTGCTGTATGTTTTATTATAGTGTGGCTATAAAGAGATGCTGAAACTCTGAGAGATTAAAAAGCTTGGCATGGTAAAAAAGTCATGCAAATTATAAAAAATAACAGCTCCCTGAAAAATCAAAGTGCAAACCTGTGTTTGATCTGTTGTATCAATTAATTAAAAAATTCACTCCTGTATAATAATGCAGTGCAAATTAGATGGAAATGAGATAAAATATTCATTTAGATTTCTGGGGAATCTGCCTGGAGGGCTTTTTAGTCTTCAGTCTGGCTCCAAAATGCTGTCCATATGGCAATTATGTACAGTAGTGTTGCAG
Source organism: Jordanella pulchra (assembly GCA_034780135.1). Lineage (NCBI taxonomy): Eukaryota > Metazoa > Chordata > Actinopteri > Cyprinodontiformes > Cyprinodontidae > Jordanella > Jordanella pulchra. The sequence goes on from JAUZNJ010029944.1 coordinate 942, forward strand.
GAGAATTGGTCTGATGCCTTGTGGCAGAGAGGAGCCTGCCTGTGACAAACTGCTGCTAGGATCTGATGTGAGTTGAGGGAGATAATGAGGCTGTTGTAAGTCTTAAGTATAGAGCCTGCCCCGGGGGTGACATATCTAAGCGTGCAGGCTCCCTCATTGTTGCATTTGCAGCTGAGGATTAAAAAGACATTTGCTTTCTTCTTCATAAACTTTGTCAGTACTTCCTGCCTCTCTTAAAGCAACTTCTACTTTCATGTGGCAAACCTCTTGACACTCCTTTGTGGATGAGCTGTTTTCTATTTATTTATTTTTTCCTGCAGTTCGTAGATGAGAAGTCCTTACTTGATTTTGCTTTGAGCTGTCTATAACTTAACTTCAACCTATCCTGGAAAAAGACACTTCTCGGAAACCTTCTAGAGAGAATTAAGTGGAAATAAAAACTGCAGTTTGATGGAGGATCTTATGGTAGCTATTCATTTGGAACGCTTTTAAGAGATAGTTCTGGACTTTCAGAGTCATGCATAGTTACTTTCTTGGGCAACTTTATTTGTTGTAAATCCAGATTAGTTGGGCACAGAGACTGAAGACCACGGCTGGCTTATACACCTTAAAGGAATATTTCGAAGTGAGCTTCTGTGAATGTTTTAAATCATTTATAGCTCTAGACAGATGTCTTATTAGAAAGATGAAAAATACATAGAGTGTAGGAAGGGTAGCAGGGAGTTAGCTGGGTTTAGCTATTTTAACATCTCATATAGAACTTACATGTATCCATGGGCTCCAGCACATTAATAACAGATACTTAACATGTTTTTTACTAGAAGGTTTATTTTTTTCAGCTGAGCTATTTTTGTCTTACATTGATGAAGATGAAGGGGGGGAGTAAAGTGGTATAAAAAGCTAAGTGGTATAAAAAGCTAGGTAAAGTGGTTTACATTAAGTTTTTTTATTTATTGTTGGCTGCCTGTCTCCTTTTAGGTTGTATTTTTGACACATAACTTTTTTCTTACAAGTTTTTCTCAGTATTTGTTTCAGATGTGCCAGACCTCCCTTGACTTCATTTCCCATGTAAATAATAACTTATTGTTGGAGTTTTGCCAGACAAATTGTTCTCCAAAAATATTGAATTTTTGGTCTCTTTTGATTGGAGCCCCTTGTTTCACACTTTTGCTCTCTCTCTACAGAAACTAAAATGTCTGCTGTGTTCTTTGGATTTCATAAGGCTGCTTATGCAGAAATGTGCTGCAACAGATTTCTGACAACTGCTTTACTCTAAAAAAGAATGGAGCTCCAAATTGAATGATTTTGAATGTTGTTAAATTGAATAATGTTGAATTTGGTCACCGAATTATCTTATAACCAACTTTGAAATGGCTTGACTTGATAAATTACAAGCTCAAAGAAGTAAACCATTTAGGTTAAAGTTGGAATTTCTCTTAGAGTTTTGAAATTTGAAAATATTGTTTGAATAAACAACTTTGACAATTTCAAGATTTAAGGTGTTTCAATAAACCAGTACACATGAACCCTTTGGTACTTGTGTATTGGCCTGACAGATGGCCTGACAGAGACCAAAGTGGCATCTCCAACCCTTTCAAAGCTATCTAAGCTCAGCTCACTACTGCACACAAGCACAACATTGAAAGATGTGTTTGAAGCTGAATTTGGTGAACGGAAAAGCATCCCTGCTTCTGTGATCACAAGATGGAATTCAACAGTGAGACAAGTGAAGGCGGTTCTTCAATATGAACATCTAATGTCTGTGCTATTCTTGAAAAGGCCGGGCACAAGAAGTTGTTTTGTTGGCCACCAGAGTTTTGGCAGTGCCTGCTTGCACTGCTCCAGTGGAGCGCGTCTTCAGCTATGGTGGCATCATTTTACGTCCTCATCGTGCACAAATGACAGACAGACTTTTGGCCAGTTTTGTCTTTTGCAAATACAATGCAGAATAGTTAACTGAAAGACAGTATCTATTAATTGTTCAGTTGATATATTTGTTTTGTTTCTTATGTCGCTCAGACATGGACACATGAAAATAGATGTTCACTCAGTGACCTGGTCAGAGAAAAGAGAAAAAGACTGCTGTTATGGTTCTTTGTATTGTGCTGTGGAAATGTCAGCATTTTCGTCTTTTTTTATTGAATATCAAGTTTAACAGAACTGCACAATGAAGTGGTCCAATTTAAAAATGTTTTTTATACTTTGTGTTCAGCTACACATGTTCTATCATTTGAGATAAATACATATTTTAAAAAGAACAAATGGTCTTTTATTCGAATTTTATGTATAATTGCAAATTATATATAAAAAAAGATAAAATAAAAACGAAATGACTTGAAATTAAAGGTTTCTGACTTGAGACTTGACTCGACTTTTGCCTGTCTTTTGCCTGTCTTTACTTCAGACTTGACTTGGACTTGAGGACAGAGACTTGAGACTTACTTGAGACTTGCAACACAGTGACTTGGTCACACTTCTGCCTATTACCATACATGTTTCTAAAACTCTGAACCTTTCTGACAATACTGATTAATGGAATGGGTTTGGAAAGTTTCATTTATCATAGTAGATGTTCTAAATTTGCAATGCTTTCTATGCTTAAACAGTATATTTCCTGAGAGCACCTCCCTGTTGTGATTTAAAGATAACTACCTAACCTTATTTAGTACAACTATTGACATCCACTGCAGGTTGCTGCACCACCACACTAACTGTCACACACAGTCTGTCCTTCAGAGAGCAGTGGTGCAAATTCCAGCACTGTGTCCAATTTACACCCACACCACAGTACAGGTTTTCTATTTAAGTGTAACAAGGACACCATGCAACCAAGTGCAATACTCAGAAAGAAAAAAAATCCCTGCAGTGAGTGTGCAGAGTAATTGCCGTAATGTTTCATAACGTTGACAATAATTCACTGAAGGCAGACAGGTCTATAACCAGTATTTGGAGTTTTAACTCTGCTAAATAAACAAGTCACACCTTTTTTATGCAGTACTAGCAGGCGTTTGATTTAAAAAAAATAAGGACTCGCAATTTAGGACTTGCATACAAAACAGAACGTTGAGTGCTGAGAGAAAGGGAGAGAAAGGCAAGCAAGTGGCAGAAAACTTCAGAGGGACCTGCAAGTGGCAGGCAGAGTACTGGGCAGAACTGCAAGTGGTCACTCAACCATGGGATTAAAAAGCATTTAAGCCTTGTAGCAGAACAACCCTTCATCCAGCCATGTATTTTTGAGCATTCAGGAGAAAACAAAAGGCAAACGTTCTCAAACCTGGTCTTTTTCTTTTGGTGCAAAGCTGCGGGTAACAGGTTCTCCAGTGCCAGCATCTATAAATGTATTGCAGTGCTTTTTCACAGACAAACATAATGAGCAAGCCTAAAAGGGTTTCTGTGTTCATCGTTAAGGTGCAAAATGGACTGTCAGTACTATTTATTGCATTCGTGTCTGGGTGTAATGGAAAACATGCAATCAAATGTAGGACATGTCGGCTAGAGTGGTTCACTTCTCACTCCTTTTCACACTTTTTATGCCTCTTGGGCAACAGTGCTCAAATTTATGACAGACTATTGACATATTTACTGGGAGTTATCATGACTGCACAGCTGTGATTAGTACTAATTCCTGCAAGAAAATATAAATTCTCCCAAGTATATAGTATTCAGTTTTAGCGGCAAGAGGATGGTTAGTCAGGGAAACCTTCCACCATGCTTGCCCATGCTTGTTATGATGGGCAGTGATAAAAGCACAGGTGGATGCAACAAAGCGCCCCCTCCCCTGTCAGCTGAGAGAATTCCTCATCTGTGGCGTCTTATTAGCACAGGAGTTGAAGGTTTGCAGTGTAGCTGCTGGGCACAGTGGGTCGGTGCTCACAAAGCTCTGTTTGTTCCCTGGCCTGCAGGGCTCCCAGGGTAAGCTCAGCTCCAGAGGGAGAAACAAAGAAAAAGGCACCACTGTCTCGCCTCCTGAAGCTGATCTCCAACACATTCGTCTTTCTACTCAATGGGGGTGCATTTTTCGTCTCTGGATACAGAGGGATGGCAAAAAGAGACAAGTTTTTTTTGTGTGTTTTTTTTTTAAACAGAGCCTGAGGATAACAAATAAATAAATAAACCTCAAAAAAATGCTGCTGTTTTCAGCAGTTTTGTTTTGTTTAAATGTCACATTCAGTTTTTGTTTTGGTGTTGGGGGTCTGTCATCCCTTTGTTTTTCATCTCTTTTAGTCTGGACTTAAGAGCAGCTGCTTATTCAACAAATTATGAGCGCCACCCAATGAAAATAAATGTAAGAAAGTAAAGTGGAAGGTAGATGTTACTTTTAAAAAATATCTAATTACAGATAGAAATGTGTATTGTTTAACTGTCTAAAGTACAGTTTTTTTGTTCTGACACCTGTTCCAATGCTTTAAATAACCAGGTTTTGCCAGATATTATAGATGTCTTTCTATCTATGCTTTTCCCTTTGCTGTTTGCAAGATAGCTTAAGCTCTGTCAGATTATAGTGTGTTCTGTAAAACATAATATTTAAAGGCATGTTGCAGATGCCCAGGTAAATTTAGGTCTGAGCTTTGACTTAACCATTATGCATACTATGGTTGTAACAAAAATTTGTCATTATAGCTCTGGCAGTGTATTTAGCGCTTTAGTACTGTCAGAAGGAGACCCTCCACCCTAATTTTATGGTGTTTGCGATCTCTAACTTAAGCCTCTTTTCCACTACCAATCAAAAAATGTTGAAAGCCTGGGTTTTCCTACTCGTGTGGTCAGGGGCTTTCACTTTCCTGGGGTTTTACGTTGGCCCTACTACGCACCTTGAACTTTCTAGGTTTGCCGGGGCTTTGGAAGGTTGGGGTTTGTACAGCTGCGGTGTTTTGTTCCTGCAACAGTAACATAAAATAAAATGTTTTTGAGCAAGAAAGTACACCTCACGAATTCATCTGTGTTGTCAGTTTTATCAAGCTTACTTTTAAATCTGTGTCGAAGCAGCAGAGCCCCAGGTCTTTGAGGCAGGCCGGTGTGGGCAGCCATCTAATGGGATCTAATGGGATGTGGAGTGGAATCTCCTGCTAACCACAGTCGTTATGCCAGTTAGTGCATCTGTCATTACCTGTTTATTATTTTGACACAAAAAGTTGTATCAACGTGTGTTTAACCCAGAAAGGTCAGTTCAATAGTTCTTAATACTAATCTTTGCTGTAGTGGCAGATTCCCACTGACAGGCAGTCTAACTACTAGGCTAGTTAAGCTAACCTGGTGGTAACAGTAATGGGAATTCCAGAAGAGTTTGTAGTGAGTGAAAGTAAATATAAACCATTCGTGAGTTATGTGGTAAGAACTGCAAGTGCTGGAGAATAAAATGTAATAAGTTTTTCCATAAGATTTTGCCATTTTAAGTTTATATCGATATTAAATATAAATCGTTTCACCACAAGAAAAATATTTTAACAGATAAATCTGTTAAATATCATTTATCTATGACTAGTGCTTTCACTTTGAATATTGTAGAATCAAGAAATTTAGATTCTTCTTTGACTGTCTTTTCATGTAAACCTAATTAAGTGGAGTATGACCCCTTCATCTACATGTATAAATATTCATTTTTTGTTGTTTTTCTTTTTTCATGGTTCTATGGAGACAGTGCTGCAAGAAGACAGATAACAAGTTGGATGATGTCTTTCTGCTGCTTGAGGTCCCTTTTAAAGTCCTTAAATTGTGACTAAACTGTCTGTAGCTTTTACTCGATATACTGTAAATATATGCTTATGATTACAGAGTCAAGATTTTTTTTTAATTAACGTACAGCTGGTTGGCTCTGTACGAAGAAGGAGAACTAGTTGCATTCTTTCATTACCTTCATCCACTGAACTGAAGGTATGGTGTAGTTTCTCTTATGTTTGTTTGTCTCACAGCTTTCAGAGGAAGAGAAAGCGTGTTGATGAATTAGCCACTATTGCTATTACCCAGGTTATACAAATCTTGGGGCTTTAAATCCTGGAGCTAAGCTCGAGCTAAGTTCTTTCCCCCGCTTTAATCTCCACAACAAACCAACTTCGCTGCCCCTACTGAAGAGGAGCTTCCTCCATTGCTGTTCCCACCAACAGCCACTTCTCTAAAAGAACAAGTTTGAGATTTGAGTGCATTACAAATAGCTATTCTGTTGGCACACTCTCCTAACTAACCTCTGGATCTTTGCAGTTGCTCCAGTGTTATATTAGGTCATTTCTCCGCTTTTCTGGTAACATGTACATCATAGATTTTCTGCATGTTTTTTAAACCACTTCAGAGTTGACTAGGGTTGTCAGATTTTTTTTTTCAAAAGAACATTTTGAGAAAGCCATTGATACTTTATCTAATCTCCAATAAACTATTACAGCGCATTAAACCACTGACTGAGGCAATAATGTTCACACAAATTGTAGATGGTGAACAAAAAAATAATTAAATAGAAATTCAGCAGCCAGACTTCTTATTAAAGCATATAATGAGAGCATGTCAATTCAATTTTATCATCTCCCCACTGGCAACCAGTTAATTTTAGAATTTATTTAAGATTTTATTGCCGACTCTTAAGGCCCAACTTGGGTTTCTGTCAAATTAAAGTTCTGATCTTCTAACACCTTGACTAAAACCTCAGGTTCTAAAGTGAAGGATTTATTTTTATACTACCTTTTATGCTGTGGTCAAGAGTGATTGAGCTCTTTTTTTAGAGCATCAGTGTGGAATAATTTCCCTGGGAGGATTAGCTTATCTAAATCGCTTTACCTTCAGCCTTGTCCCTTCTTCCACATGGATTTATTTACCCGTGTTATGGTATATTTTTGGACATAAGTTTAACTTTTAAATGTTGTGTACCTTGTCCAATCAATTTTTTCCCACAACTTTCTGGAGCCTTAACAGAGCATTGTCTGTTAACCAATTAATCGACTTCTGAAAATTAAGCTGTTTTTTGTATTAAACTGTATCAGACTAGCTTGTATGAATACAAATACAATTCTCAGATTTCAATTATAAAAGTTTTGTTTCCTTCCATTTAACAAAACTTTATATTAGTCTATCATAGAATAAAAGAAAAACGGAAATGTATGGATATAACATAACTAAATGTGAGAGTTAATAGATTTGCAAGTGAGTGCATTTATCTAACTTGGCCTTGATATCATTAATAAAAACATGAAACTGTTGAACATAGATGAAAGAGCAGATTTTAGATGTACCTCATTCTACATAGTTTGAGGGAAGAAATAATGTTCTGGTTATTCCTACAGGTGATATCAGGTCAGACATTTTACTGTTGTGCTGAAATCTGCAGTGCAAGTATAACTCCATTATAGAGGGGCCTTTAAAATGGAAGCACTGTGACACACAGCAGGATGATTTAGTTTAATGACCATGGCAGTGACAGCACTGTGATGGAAATTGGACTCCCCCTGCAAATTTACATCACTTGAGGGTACTTGGGGGCTCTTTTAGCGGCTGCACTCGAGAGCACGAGCCATCAGGAGGTCCTGGATATGTCATGCTTGTCACCTTCCTTTAAGTGTATCTGCAGACGTGGGAGAGGGATTAATATTATATAGCCTACGGAAGCACGGAGGCCGCCTTATCGGCACTGCAGATGTGATAAGCACCTCTACCCGCGTGAAAACCAGAAAAAATCTCCAAGCAGAAAAAAAGACAAGCATCTCTTTTGTGTTGCCTCCTCGCACTGCTTCAGAGTTTCAATGCAGCTTTAGAGGCAGATATGGAGCAATTTCACATCTGTTGTAACTTGATGTGCCTGGATAACCCTCTGTGAAATCATCTTGATCACAACATGGCTGTTTTTAGTTATTTTAAAAGTTGGCATACAGCTTTAGAGATAATAATCAGATTAAGTTTGATTATGAGCTATTCAGGCTTAGGCAAAAAAACAAAGGCAGCCTATAAAAAGAAGACTCAGTCATTTTATTTTCTACCTTGTAAATTCACAGTCTCCTTTTCTGAAAAAGTAAAACTTGTTTATTTAATCTAAGTGTCATTTTGATGGAAATGTTTTCCATCACTGCCAAACAACTCAGCCCATATTAACGCATGTCAAAATTGTGTTGCCCTCAAACTGAATTGGAGCTGTAAATGGAAGTTACGGCAACTGTTGCTGTCACTTTAGTTTTATCAAAATAAAAGAAGAAAACACCCGGTGGAACCATGGAAACACAGAGAGACAAAAAAAACATCAACATCAAAGCAGGCATACTGTAATTAGAATTTATTGAAAGCCTGCACAGTAAGAGAAAGGTGGATAATCTGTCAGGCATATTGGATTCAGTCTCTACCTAAACACAGTACAGAGCTCTAAAGCTTTACCTTCAATCTCTTAAAAAGGTTTTCTTTATTTGTGATTCAGGGGTTGCATCTACTGTATGTATTCTAGTTTTACAATACTGAAAGTAAAATGTACGCCTAAAGAATTTATTTTAGATTTATTATATTTACTGAATTACTTTTCCACAGCATGTAAGTTATGGTATAAAGTCTAGCTCAGAAAAGCAGTAAGGCTTTAAGACCTTTGGCAATGGAAAGAAAGGCTAAAGAACACCCAAAATGCGTGCCACCCACCAGCGACATGGCAGGATGACTCGACAAGCCACCTGACACCCTCTGTAGTTGTAGGGCCAAGGCCAATAGCCACGTAGAGGCTCACACACTCGCTGACAGTGAGTGTAGCTGCGCTGACATTCTGAGCAACAAATTCCCTGGTGGTCCAGCATGCTATCAAAGGTCATGGTGCCCTCCTCTCTGGCCTCTCCGCTGCGCTGTGGTTATTAACATTAACAGAGGATTAACATTAGGAGCAGCATGTGCAATTTTTACATTTATATATGACATTCAAACTAAATCTTTTAATTATCTAAAAATCTAGAAACTTTATGGAAATATGAGCATTAAGTTTGTTCACATTAGCTCAGGAGTTCATCATGTTTAGATGGCAACTTTAACTAAATTGATATCAAAGATGCTAGATTATTGCCCTAACAACTGAAGCAGCAGCAAAGAACACACAGCAGTTGAGACAATGATTGGATTCAGGTTAACACTTTCTTTTTATTTCGTTAACCAGTTTTATTGAAATAGAAGAAAGATGGCATCTTAAATGGATAGTTGTTTTAGATATTTTAGTTTTTAGTTTTTAGAAGCAGTCAGTGTCTTACAAGCTACAGAAGATTCTCAATTTCTCTAAGTTAAGACCAAAAACAAGAGCAAAGACAGGGTTAACAGAAACAGAGTGCCAAGTGGAACATAAGAGGCACTACCAAACATGGAATTAATCAAAATTAATACAAAAGTAATCCAACAAGGTAAAGAAACATTTTAACATCCTTAGTTGTGAGGTATCAATACCCCTGAATCAAGTTTTTTTTTTTTCTTTGGCTTGTAGAATATAATGCAAACAACTTAAAAGAGAAAATTTATTTGATGCATTGAGACAGCCTGGCGACCTGTCCAGGGTGCTGGAGATAGGCACCAGCCCCACTGTGACTCTGATGGATGGATAGGCCTACATGGGTGGATTTAAGTGAAGTACCGTTTACATACTGTGTTATACAGCCTTAAATTCAACTCTTTAAGCTTGACAACAATTGTATTAAATGTTGTTAACAATTTTATAAGAAACCTTCTTAAGGCTCAAGTGCAAGAGGAGATGATCTTTTTAACAATTCAAATGTTGACAGAGTTACTGTTGGGCTATTTTAATGAGTCTGAAAGTTAGAACCATAATAGCTGTACGATTAGTAAACAAGTATTCAATTTAGTTTGAACATTTTATGTTTTCATAAGCATACTGATTTAATGTTAGCATCCTGAGTCAACCCAGGTTACAAGGAAATCTTCTATTTATTTTTTACAATGTATTGTATAACTCCTCTTTAATACCTTTGTTATACCAGGTAACCAAATTCAAGCATTAATAAATATGATAACAAAAATTATGTTAAGTTAATACCAACAGGGGTCTTTTTTTATATATATTTTATGCATACTGGAAGTCGATTCTGGATTTTTGTTTTCCTTTTTAAAATACTTATGGGATCCTTTTTTTTTTCAAATCACATACTGTTGGAAGATTATCATTCTATCACTTGACAACCTAATTTGTCTGACTAGTGAGCGATGGAATTACTAATTGGGTTGTTTAGAAAAGTAAGACGGCACTCAAGGGAGAGCAGGAAAGTCTTATTTGATATGAAAATCAATGCAGAACAAACGTTGTGACATAGTAAAGCAATATAGAACCCATTGCATTTGGGAGAGATGAAATTCAGCATAAAGTGCTTTTCTTTTAAATGAACACAATTTGTTCCAGTTATAAACAAGATTATTTTCTGACCTTTGGTTGAAAATCCAAACTACAAAACTCTTACATTCCTGTCTCTTGGTGGTAAATACTGACTGAATATAGTTACCACACTGAAACCCGCTTCAAACCCGCTTCAAAAAGCCTTGAATAAGAACTTATACCTTCACCACTGTTGTACATAAGTAATTTGTAAAAAAAAGTAACATTTCATTTCAAAACAACACTTTAAGGTTTGCTTTAGGGCTTGGAATATGCCTCTTGACACCTAATCAATTATTAACCAGCTATGTAGACTTATTTACTGTAAACAGTGTTGTTGATAAAATGATTACTCACATGGTAGGGGTTTTCAGGGTTGTATCCTGACCCCACAGCTGACTGCCCTTCATCCACAGCTTCCTGATCCCTGTGACTCACTAGGTCTCTCTCCTCAGTGGACGCCTTGATCTTCTGCATGTCTAACTGCCGTTTGGCTCGTCTCATGCCTCCCTTTTTCCTCACCCCATCTGTTACTCCATCCACAAGAGGCAAGAGTATTGGGTCAACATCCACAAGATGCAATACATGTCCTCGGAGCTCAATCCTACATAGCTGGAGCTGTCTCAGATGTCTTGAATAATTCATTCAGCAGCAGTGATATCAAGCAGTGTTGCATGTTTCGAGTTCATTCCTTTTTAATAAATGACTTTGTTAGTCTTTTTTTTTTGCTGTTAAACTCTAAATTTAGTGTGTTCAAGACGTTCAAGTGTTTCACTAACTTCTAAGCCAAGGCAGGAAATTTTACAAGTGTGTCAGCAGATAAGAAAAACAATCACAGTTAAGATTTTAATGAGCTATGAAAAAAGTAAAATGCTGAACTTAAAATAGATTGTGTGTTTTTTTAGAGGAGAATTTTTTTCTTTCGATGACATCAGAAATGGCCTAAGGGTATACTCAGACTCTGCATCTGCTTAGGGCCCCCTGAATGCCAGCTCAAGCCCCACATTATATAGAATTACCCAAATGGCATGTTGACTAATACACGTATACATGTGTATGTTCATAAATCAGGAATATTAACAAAAGTCATTTCTTTTAGTGATTCAGTTTACCCAATTAAATGAATTTAGATTAAAATAAAATAGATAGATGGCAGCTAATGAAAACAAACAAATAAAATCTTAGTTAATAGAAATGTTGCTTAAAGATAATGAAAAGGCTGGAGTTATCGCTACCACATGCTAACATTTTCTACCACATATTTTTCTCTTGATTAGCTTTTTTTTAAAAATTTGTTTGGGTATTGAAAGCTGGAACCTGTCAGCTTTTTTAGCATTGACCTCTTGTAGATTGTCCTCCTTGTGCAGGTAGCAGTAGCTGTCTGCTGGAAAACTATCTCCATAAAGGTGAAGGCAATATTTTTCTGTTTTAAAACTTTTGATTATTAGTCTGTAAAATACTTTAGATTCATGAGAAAATGAGGGTGTGATTTTTATCTGCTGTTAAACATGTTCTGCAAAGTGGAAAGAAATAAACACCTGAAATATGTCACTTTTTAAAAAATTCTAAGTAAGTCTAATTCTAAGTATATTACTTTTAGGTTTATAACTAATATGTACAATTATCTTTAAGCTTCATAGCCATAATATCATACTGTATATGTTAAGACATAGGACTGAATACGGTTAAAGTTTTTCATGCCTGCCCAAATAAGTTCAATCTTTTACCTTCATAATCTTTTCTTTCAACAAACAATCAGCTTCCTGATGACCCTTTGGGACTTAAAGTGGATAACTGTTTAGTCTGCAGTTGTCCCTAAGATCATATGATAGCCACAAGCATAGCTTTTCCGTATTATAAAAAGTTGTTATGGGTTTCATGTAATATTCTTATTTTCTGAGACTTTTGCTTTGTGTATCGTTATCTTTAACAAAAAGTCACAGAAACAAATAGGAATAAAAGGTTTAAATATAACCCTCTGTGTGAAAACAGTTGCTTATAAGTTTTTGAGTTAGAGTTGTACCCAAAAATGAAATCCTGCATGGGGCATTCTAAAACATTAGACAGACTTGGAAAAGAAGAAATAACCTTCAAGGTGCATGGGTTGGAGCCAAAAAATTGGTAGTTCCCCACAAAGATCCAGAATTCTGTTGCTCAGAAATGTGGTGTTCCTCAGAGGCTGCTTTGCTGCAACCCATAGAAGAGACTCCTCATCAAACCTCACAGGCATCAATTTGTCTGTCTGACAAGAGAATAAACACAGCTTCTCTGAATTAGATTAATGTTGCAATTTCTCATCTTCTTTCCAAATTCATAGCATTGTGTGCCATAGAAGTTGCACACATACCAGGTCAAACATCAGTGTGTCTTTGTTATGTGCTCCCATGAGCAGAAGGTTTGCTTTGGTATGGGATTTTATATAACACTTGTCTCCTTCGACGAAGCGGATTCCAGTTATTCCCTGCGCCAAATCACATAGATGCCATGTTTACACTCACAGTTTCACTACTTTGCTAAGAACACAGAGGGTCTCAGCTGAGCTCTGAGAGAAACTGAAAACAAGGACAAACTTACTCACAATTTGAAAGTCATGAATCTCCACAGCCTCCCTAGCTCCGCTCCCAGTTTGAAATCTCTGCAGATTGCTGTCAGAATCAATTTCCACGGAACCCTCCCTCACCTCCCTGTTGATGTTCACGCTGTAACGAACATTATAAACCTGGCAGCATTCAAAGTGAGATGTTAAAATGACTGATTAGTGGAGTTATGTAAATCAGAAAGTGGCAAACACAAACAGCACAGACAGGAACCAGCTTCATGTTGCTTTGCGTTATTTACCCCCTCGTAGTCATTTCCATGGAACAAAATCCTTTGTAGTTTTAACACACTGAGAATTTGAGTAAAGCACCACAGAAGATGCTGTTCCAGACCCGGATGAGGAGGTTAGCCCCACATGTGAGCTCATTAGAACACAAATAAACATTATGCTGTTGCTTATGAAATTTAGAAGAGCACACTGACTCAAATTGTGCAACTCGAGTGTTGAACTCAAAAAGGGAAGAATTGATCCTACAGACTGAAATGTTGAACACTATTCAACATTTTTAACATATAATTTACAATTCACTTACATTTTTATCACTGAATTTCCACATGTAGAGGGAACCAACAGATGCGCACAACATGAATGCTGCACCAGCAATAAGGGCCACAATTCCAAATCTTAACATCCGACTCACTCGAGCAGAAGGTGATGTGTTGGATATCCTTTGACCCTTGAACTGAAAAGCAAAAGACACACAGTTTCAGTAGCACATGCTTAAAATGACTGTGGCAAAACTAATACAGCTGGGAAAACCTAAGACTTTACAGCATTCAAAGCTTTACAAACATGTCAGTAATGATTGTGATCAAAGAACCTGTCTTACCGCAGCACAGCACGATCCACCAGTTGAATTCTGCACCTTTTCCATAATCTCTCTCCAGTGGCTCTATAATTCCCGTGTCTAGTTGCTTCTCTTTTTGAGAGCTGGGTTATCCGCCAGAAGTCATTCTGACAGCGGGGTGTGAATGACGTAAGGTTAATATAAAATTGCAAAATTCTTCATCTCAATGCTACCTGGGTCTCCACAACATTGGCAAAGCCACTGGTGCAAAACTAAGACAAACATACAAAGGAGCTTTGAAATAACAAGAGATTGGCTAATCTCATGTGCAAAAGACAGGGATTCACTGTTTGGATAAATTAAAAAAGAACACAAACACACAGTGTTGTATAAAGTACTGAAATCTCAGAGTCAAGTAAAAGTATAGGTACCGCTCCAAAATATGACTTTGGTAAA
>JAUZNJ010029945.1:0-15097 GCA_034780135.1 Jordanella pulchra
CTATCTATCTATCTATCTATCTATCTATCTATCTATCTATCTATCTATCTATCTATCTATCTATCTATCTATCAGTTGCTCACCTCAGGATCGTCATTCTGCGTTTCCTCGTTGTGCAACAATCTCACCAGCCTTCCTGATGAGTTTAGGCTGACATAGACTTGGAGACATGGGTAACGGGAACGCTTCCAGCACTCTACTCCACAACTGTATGAACAGTTTATATCCCACACTATGGTGGAGTTCACTATGGTGCAGCTGTCCTCTTCTGTCCACACACTGAGGAGAACAGGACAGTCGTTTTTAACACAGAGCAATTCAAAAAGTATTCATACACTGAAAAAGACATGAATTTCTATATAACCAAACACATTCAGAAAATTATTGAATCTGCTCTTAGTATATGGAAAACATGAGGAGCAATAATGTTAAAGATTGTCATAAAAACCATTTTTTGTATTTTCTTTTCTGGACACAGTTACATGTAGGAGATGGTGGGCTGGACATGTAAGACTAACACTGAATTTTTTGGGCTAGATGCTAAAACCTATGTGTGATGGAAAGCTAACACAATCGTGAACACATCATCCCATTAGTGAAGAATGGGAGATGTTTCTATTTCTTTAACAGGGACAGGATTGCTGCAGAGATGGATGGCAGTAATTATAAAGCAATCCCTTTAGATCAGTGGTGTGAAACTTTTCATTTCATCATTTCATTTACAAAGAGAAAAACTGCTCTGGTATTATAACTCTACTCACACTTATTTTCCAGGTTTAGACACTTTGTATACCTGAAAATAACATTTGTATGGAGCTATATTTGAGCCATAACGTTTATTCGAAACTTATTTCATTAATTTTTTTAAAAATAAAAATAGATTAACTTATCAATAGAAAAATAAAATTTTTTAAAGTGAAAAATGTATTTGAAAACTGAAAACAAATGTTTCCTGAATGTAACAGCTTGGATATTTTGTCTAGGCTCTTAAACTGTCAGTCATGGTTCCACCCCCCATGTCATCTAAGTCCCGCCCCTATGTGGCAGGTTTGAATATGATTTATTTTTTTATAAATTTGCTTTACTTTTGTTTTTCTTCAGTTTTTAAGGTAGTTTTTATTTATTTAAAGAACTGTAGATCAAGTCAACTAAACTACAGAAAAATAACTGTGAGGTACCTGTCAGAGTAAGACCGCAGTACGGTGATACCCAGGACAAAGTACATCATTAGAGAGAAAAGCACCATGCTGAGGCCCAGCAGGATGGCTCTGTCCTCACCGGCCCTCAGAGCCGTTACTGTCCTCCTTCTGTCCAGGACCTCATAGTCCCGAATCCTCTGATAAATAGAACTGAACAGGGTCAAAACAGTTTGTTGGTATATTTTATGAATCAATCCATTAAACTGCAAACAAAGCTGATTTTGGAATAAATGTCGTACTTCCTTTCAGTCCGTCTCTCTGTGGCTTTAGGTCCCACCCACAGAAACATTGCTTCAGATGAGTTGGGAAATGGGAGTCTGCCACTGTTTTTGGAAAAGCTGATGCACCTGCAATAAACAATGCAGCAACATGTAAAAGAACCTGGTTAGAAACGTCCTCTTTCTTTACCTGCCAACTTTTCTGTAATTTGAAAGGTTGTGACAATTTTTAAATATGAAGTCAGACCTAAATCATATGGTGACGGTTCAATCGTTTCTCCAGATAATTTGATTTATATGATTGTTTAACAATGTATTTCCACCTTAGAGACTCCTTAAAAATATTGAATGACTTCACCCTATGGTGACCCATACATAAAGTGAGGTTATAATTGTAATTGTTTTTAAACAGATAATATTTTAACAACATTTGATTATTAAATTAATAGTTTTAACCAAAGCTACTCATGTTATATTATTTTCTTTCATTTAAGTCTTATACAGGATTATCGTCTTCTCACAGTAGAAAAAGTTATTTTTTTTAAGGACCATAAGATAACCTAGCAAAATGACCAATAAAAGTTATTATTTTTTAGATTTATAGATATTTTAGGGGTTCTTTATACTTAATACTATTATTGCCATCATGTTTTCTGTTGTGTTACCATTTTATTTTATTAATATGTGTTTACATTCTCAATGAAATATTGCTTTCTGTTTTGTTTCTCTGAGGTCTTGGTGATAGTAAAAATCTGCAACTGGGTTGATTTAAACAGATGACAAACTACTTCTTTGCACTAATTAGGGAAAACTAAACATAGAAAAGCTAAACAACGGCCTGAAAGAAAGAACCTGAGCATATGTACAAACCCAATTTTCTACCATAGATATCTGAGCTGAGGAGGAGTGGATAAGGGACCCCAATATTAACCTCAGAGATAAGAAGCACCCATTGGTTTTCCTAGCTTATTTTCTCTAAATTTGGTGCCATTGGTGGTAATTAGTCTCCTTCCCTCAGGCTCCATGTCTTACAGCTGCCTATTTTCCCTCCTCCATAGCTGTTCCTAATCTCCTCAATGACACAGCAGCCTTTTACGTCATTCTCCACTCTTCCCTCAGGACTGCATATAACCTCACAAGTTGTCGTTGCTGGATTCTTCTGTTAAAATGCTGGTAAATTTCTGAGTTTATCTGCCTGAGTTCCCGGACCTGTTCTACTTTCATTCCATGATAAGTTATACTTGGCAATAAATGGGAGTCATAACTGTTTTGGCAAGACAGACATGTGTTCTCTGACGAGAAATTTTCTGTTGTTTAGTGTCATTAGAATAAAAGTTTTGTAGACATTGATTTTATAACCCAGATTTTTAACCCATGCAGTTATATATTTGATTTGATTCTTTTACTTTGGATTCACCACCAAACATTTCACCTGGAAAAAAATTACTGCAGACGTTTTTAAGTCAATTGATTTACGCAATCTGATTATGTGACACACCAGTGATTTTACACTAGCTGCCAAAAGATATTAAAGTATTCTCCCAGCTTGGTTTTACCAAAGGTAACTTTGTTGTTTTTTTTAAACTGGTACCATGGAACTCATATATATTTAGGAGTCTGATGAAAGCAAAAACATACAAAGAGATGAGAAAATTTCCTGACTGGGCTGAAATTAACAAAGCGACCTAATCTTCACAAATTAGTGACCTGTTCTTAGCTTAGTGCTTAGAGTCAGATTAATTTGGGAATTTTTAAAGTGCTTTCTGAGAACAGACGTCAGGTTCTTAGGGCAGTTAAGATCCTTGTAGTATTACATTTTCAAGATTGAAATATTATCATCTTCAAACCACTTAAGTGTTACTTTTTCTTGTGGATCCGTGAGACTTGAAAGAATATATATATCATCAGCAAGATTCTGTCATTTTGTGGATTTTTTAATCCTACCCTCTATTCATAGAAATGTTCATAAGACCTTACAGCTCTGGATCCAGTGAACCAATGATCCATTCATGTCAAGATGGACATAAATTAAAACATTTAAAAATATCCAGTCATTAGAATAACTTCTCAGAACCCAGATTTTCTCCTTTACTTTCTAACTAGCGGCCCTCTTTGAGGTATGAACCAGTGAGCCTGCATTTGATTGAACATTTTGAGATGTTTGTTGGCTACTGTGGTTGATGCCTAAAATGATCTGAGCGTCTGAGCTGTCCACAGCACATACCCGTCACTCGTTTAGAGTTAAGGATCACTGGCAGAGATGGAAACCATCCTGTCATGTGAAAGCTGGTATTTTGAAGGTCAGCAGTCACTTATATAACTCAAAATGTAAGGTGTTGTTTCATTATGGCTTACAGTTCTGTACAGTTCATTTTTTTCTCCTCCTGATTTAAGGGTATTTAGAAGAAAACAAAGTAGAGGATTGACAAAGCAAAGCAGGCCAGAGAGAGTATGGCTGGATGCCCGTGTGTGCAGAAGCCTTGTGGCACAACCATCCTGGGTTCAGACCCCCACCCAGAAAACCTTCATTCTATGTCTTCTCGCCTCTCCACCCCTTTCCTGGCTGTCTACTGTCAAAAAAGGCCACTAGAGCCAGAGAAGTTTTTAGAAAAGGCCCAAGTAGGAGGTTCCATTGTAAAATTGATCATTTATTATGTGATTTAAAAGTAAACGGAGCAGTGGATGCTATTAGAGATGAAACCTCCAGAATGATCATAATCCATGAGTCTGGTTTTTCCATTAGTGCAACTTCATAGGTGGCTAAAGGAAACCATTTCTCCAAAAGCATGTCTGGAGGTCCAATCAAACTAAACTCAAAGGATTTCCCATTGACAATAGCTGTTCAAACGGTAAAGCAGCATCCTGTAATCCAAAAGTTGTTGGTTTGATTCCAGCTTTGTCCTGCCACAAGTCCAGGACTTACTATGTAACCCACACTTAACTCTATGTTAGCTACCGATCAGAAGGGGGAGTAACCATTTACCTGAGCAGCTTTTTTGTATGGGGTTTGAAGTAAAGGGAATGTGATCTGTGTCAAGCAGTTTGGAAAGAATGCAATTAGTGAAAATCAATTAGTAAAACAGAAATTTGAAAAAATGAAACATAAAACAAAAAAAAAAAATAAAATTAGAAAAAAAATCTAAAAATTCAAAAGTTGTGAAAAAATAGAAAAAAATGAAAAATAAAATAAATAAACAAAAGAAGATATCTGAGAACACTGTTAAGAAAATTATTTTTTTCTTTTTATAGTTGTTTGTTTTTCAAATTCCATTTGTTTGAAACAATAATGAGAAAAAAAATCACTTCATATATTTTTTATTCTTTTTTTGTTGTGAAAGAAATACACAACACAACTAAACCGCCAAAACTAAGTCCATTCAATCTTATTAACATAGTGACATTTCAGAACAAATGTCTTTCTAGAGCACTTAAGACTCAGTCAATACATTCCAAATTCATGACATTTATCAAACAATGTTGTCAGGTTAGTTTATTGTTCAAGTTAAAAATGTTTTGAATTTAGGGCTGCAACAACCAATTCTTTTCAATCTGTCAAATATTATTTCAATTAATTTATCAAACAGTCCAATAGCTTAAATGTTACTGAGTAAGGAGTTTTGGAGAAGCATTTGCACAGATTAAGAGTTTTTCACATTACCTGCAAAAATGAATTGATTTTTTCTTAATTTTTTTATTAGAGGTGTTGCACACTTTTGTTCTGTACGGTTTGTTTGAAGGTCACCAGGCCTGCTAATGCTAATGCTAACCTATGAGCTTCATGAAATTGGTATTATTATTACAAAATGTTGAAGTAAATAACTTACAATCTTTTTTGGAAGAATGCTTCAAAAACAATACTTTATTCTCATTTCAATAGTTTTTTTTTGAGCTGTTGAAATTTTAGACATCAACAGTATTAGATACTGACTGGTTTTATTCAGAAAAACATTTTGATTTGGAGAGCCCCTGCTCAGTATTTGTTGTCAGTAGTTAAGACTAATTTTCACCAAACACTTATGGAGGACTAAACATACACTAAGCAGTGCTGTAGATCTCATCAAACAAAATTCAAGGTGCTCCAAACAAAAAGAAAGTCTGGAACAGTCCAGTAGCGTTGGCATGGCTGTATGCCAGTGTGACTGTGGCCTTTGTTCATTAATCTACCGCTGACAGAGGCAGCAGGGTAATTTTATGTATGTGTGTGGCCAAACGTTTGTTTTGGGGACAATGTAAGGCCAATTTCCTTGGAATATGCTGCTTTGTGGGGACTTACAGGTACTTGTGGGGACCAGCTGAATAAGTCCCCATGAGGAAAAGTTCTCTTCTCGTACTGGGAGTTAGGTCTGAATTCTGTTTGGGTGAGGTTTAGGGTTAGGTATGTGCTGGTTATGGGCAGAGTTAGGGTAAAAATCTGGTTTGGGCCATAGAAATGAATGGAAAACAAATGGAAGTCATTGCAAAGTCCCCTTAAGGATAGCGGGACATAACATGTGTGTGTGTGTGTAGGGCGGTTGTTAGTAGACAGGACTCACATCTAGCAGTCATTGTGTGACATACCATTCAGGAGGACAACGATTTCAACAAAGCAATCCGAAATCCATTTATAGTGAAGAGGTGGAAAATTATAAATGACAAAGCTGGATAGCTGACATAAAACTGAGAGAGCCCAAAGCCATGAGATAGAAAAACACAGAATATATGAAAATAAAGGATACAGAGGAAACAGACTTAACGTTCTAATGAAGAATTCCACTGGGAGATCATTTCGATCATGGTTTGTCTGAACTCTCTTTAATGATCAGTCTTTAAACACCACTTGCCCACTCTTGGTTGCAGCTTAATGAAGATTTGAAATAAAACAAATCTACACCACTTATAAGTTGTACAAATATCACAGTTAAAATACCAGTTTTCTTCTTATTTTCTTCTTAGCTGAGTAGCTTGATTAGCCACATTTTATCCAAGGTGTCATAGAAATACCCTTTAATGTCATGAGCTACAATGATATTTCGAGTGGTGTAAACAGGTCACCAAGTTGCACAGTCCTACACACAACCCACCATAACCCACACCACCATTTGGCTACATAAGATAAGATGATCAAACAGAACTCACCTTTTTTCTGGAGGCAGAGTCTGAATCAGATCAACTGCTAAAGTGTTTGGGCATCGTCCTCCCAACATGGCACCTACCATCCTATCTTGACCTGACCTTACTTTTACTAAAGCTGTTCAGCATTTTCATCCACTCACTGTTTGTGGCTGCTGCTGCAGTAAATCCCACCTAACAGGTCTGGAACCCTTGAAAAACACTGAAAAAATGAACCAAAATAAGTTTTTGTTTCTAATTCAATTTTTCTCTGAAGAAAAGGAAGATGTTAGAAGCTGATAGCTCTTGTCAAGTATCCTGGGTCCAACCAATGATTTCTTATCTTTGTGCCTTTCTGGCAGAAGTAAGCAAGTGTAAATGATCCATGTTTGACTGGTCTTCTTGTGGTGGGTTATTGAAAGTGAGATAACATCACCATCACTAGCATCTGTCAGATGTGGGAGGTATCTGCAGCGTGTGGAAGTGGGCTGGGAGAGAGTGTGGAGTAAAGAGTGAGGGCAAGACCTGCAGGAATGATATCTGGGTTCAGAGCATGGCAGGGATGAGATCAGAGATCGGCTCTGACGTCCTGTTCAGACAGCCAGGTTTCGGTGTATCCGACAAACTTCTTGGTCAGATAGGAGTTCTCATCGTAAAGAAGCAGACATTTAAAACCCTTCATAGGGCAAGTCAGTGCTTTGGATCACTTGCATACCCCTTACAAATGGAACCACCCCCCTCCGTCAGTGAGTTCTAAAAGTACAAAATTTATATCCAGCTATTGAACTACTAATATGTGGCAGTACACATCATTTTGCTATTGGCCAATGAAATGAACCCTTAGATGATATGTTACCTATTATAAGTTAAGTTGGAAAAAAAGTAAGTGAAAAGGTTAAAAAGCTAATTGAAAAATTAAAAAGCTATGTTAAAAAGTGAATCAGCTAAGTTCAAAAGAAAAAAATGTTAGTCCCTGTATTAGCATTAATTATCCGAGGTTGTGTTTTCTCCAACTGATTGTGTTTCTTTTACTCTGTGAGTGTTTTTCACAAATTTGATGTTGAATACTTTTTTTTATCATAGATTTTTTTTTATCAAGACAAGCAACTGTTTCTTGTTATATTCCTTATGACCTTGATTTTTGCATCAAATTAAGAAATTAAAATGTTCAATCTATTTTGCTAAATGCCCTATAAAGGGTTAAGACCTCCTCCTAAAATGGTAAAGTTTAAAGCTACACTTTGCACCTTCAGCAGTTGTGTTTTTAGAAGCTACTAAATTAACTTAAACTTATTTACAATAGTAATGAACAGATTGACAGTTCTGACAACAGTCCTTATTGAGGATGTTTTGTGGATAATATATTGAGTTTAGTAAAAAAAGAGCAGTCAGCAAAGTGTTCAGAGAAATTAAGTTCTACCGGAGGGAAAAAAACAACCTGCAGGAGAAGCAGGATAGATGAAATTTAAAGCAGTGAATGAGCAGAGATATGGAAAATAGAGTTTATTTTGCTGTAGTTTAGCTGGTTAGGACTAGACTCATCAAGTGAGTCTAGTCCTAACCTGATGACTTGATGGGATGAATGGAGCCTGGTGTGCTACTGCTTGGTTGGAAAGAAAACCGGAAACCACACGGCCCTTTCTGGAACCACTTTGACACCTGTGCCTTACTATCACATGAGGTACCTAAAATTTAGGTAAAAGTAAACAGCATTATCCCAGAGGACAATGAAACAATGAAAACCTATGGCCATCAGGGTGTGTCAAAAGCCATTGAAATTGATGGCTACCAAGAAACATTTGGAAAAGAATACAAGCTTTTGGAGGCCACGCTCTGCAGGGAAAATTTAGGTCCTGCCATCCATGTAGTTGTTACTTTAAACTATCTACTCAAGCATTGTTGAGGAGCATGCATTGTACCCTCCCTAATTGAAATTCTATTCCCAAATGGTTTAGGTCACTCTCTGCAAAATAACCAAATTAAAAATGGTTCAGGATTGGCTTCAGTATCACAAGGTTTTGGAGGTTAGGGTATCAGTAACACAATTGGTTCCTGAGGCATTAATAAAAGGAAGACAACATTTCTGCCCAATTCTGACCATCTGAACGTCACAACCCCCCCCCCCCCCCCCCCAAAAAAAAAAAACGAGACCTAGACTCAGGATCAAGTAATATTTTTTTCAATGTTTAGCTGACATTCCCATGCTGCTGTAGCCCATCGGTACTCTACATACGTTGGTTATAATTCATGGATATTTGAGCTGTTGATGAGTCTTCTCATTCTGCTCTGACCGCTTACATCATCAAGGCATTTTTACCCACACACCTTTCTGTTGTGTGTATAAATCAGATCAACAGTTTCTGAAATACTCACACAAGCACTTCTGTCACAAACAACGATGCTTCTCTCAAAGTACTTCAGTTGTCTTTCCTCATTTCTCTCCTCTGCTGTCTGATTGTCTGAGTTGTGATTTGTCTGAACAAGAAACTAAACAGATATCATTATTACTGTAGGTGTCCGATGGTTTTAAATGTGTATAATCTAACATTTCCAAATACATACTGTATAAGTCTGGGAGTAATAGAGGTCATAGATGTTATTGTTTCAAAGAAACTACATTTATATGATCAAATCTACTTGTTCAAGTACCTTGACGCTGTCCCTCACTTCATCCTTTGATGCTTACATAAATACATACCTCATCAATGCATGCTGGCCTTATCTGAGCAGGTCATAAGATGCATGTCTCTGACGCATTGACTGCTCCTTTTCCTGGAAGGCTGCACTGACAGGTGGTGTGATGCTGGCACCGCTGTATGAGATGGTTGGGCTTGCTGGCATACATGCATGCCTCTACATAGTAACCGGTTCTCACATAACTCTACGTTTGGATACCCTTTGGGTAGCCTAACTTTAAATCGCATCTTTAACCTATAACATCATGGCTTATTCTTTTGGACTGTAAGCTTGTACTCTGGAAAAGCCTGATTTTTTGTACTCAACATTCTCAGACATTTTTTAAATGTCTTAGAGCTGTTCAGGAAGGCAGATGTATTACTTTAACTTATGACTTTTATAATAGATCTAAAGTTAGATTTACAATCTCACATTTTTCAACCTCCATCCCTCAAAAATAAATATGACGGCAAAGCCCACCCAGACAGGACTTAACTACACTGTTCTAATTTATCTGATTTATTGCTCAAAAACTCATGGGGACTTTGCTAAGTTAATTCTATTTCACCACTACTTTGATTATCTCAGTTAAAAACTGCAATTTTAGTACATGCAACAAACTACGCAGGGTCTCAAAGAGAAGCAGGGATTTTTAATCTTTTATTTATAGTTCTGGATCTAAAGAATCTATCCCACAGAAATTAAACATGGATCGATCCGCTAATAATCGTCATTTATCTCTCTTCTCACTGGCATACTAAGCCGTGACATCATCATGCTGGGTTAGCATCAATGCTGTCTACAGTGTGACAGAAAAGTAAATGATGGAGAGCAACATATAAGGAAGCCAGGAATTAGTCAGTGTGCTTTATTATTCCTCTTTTATCTTTCCTAATCTCTCCAGAGCTGCTCCACTGTTCATTGAATGTAAACAGAGATATTTCAGCGTGTTTGATCAGACTGGTGCGGTGTGTTGACGTCTGTACGTTGCCCTCAATGGTATCACGTAAATTAACGGGTCGAGCCGACTCTGTTGTTCCCACTGTATGCTGATTGGAACCAATCTGTTTGAAAAGGGTCAGTGAGCTGTTCCCATTAACACTAATTGTTCCCGGGTTTGAACTGGTTTTTCAGCAAGTGGGAAAGGGGAATAATAAACCAGTTAAAGAGGGTTTGTCATTCTTTTTATGGAGTAAATTTTGTTTCATAATTTTTCCGCGGATTTAGTAAATTAAAATGAGAAAACAAATGCAATCCATAAATGCTTTTTTTCTGTGTTCTCAGATTTTGTTTTTTTCAAATATTTTTTTAACATGTTTTATTATCATTTATTCTTAATTAATAATTTCGATTTTTTTGCTGCTTTCATATGATTTTTTTTTATTTCTGTTTTTCAGATTGAGTTTTACAAATGCTATCATTTCTAATTGCATTTTTTAGATCACTTTCTCTTCACGTAAAGCCCCAATGGTTTCTCTTTACCTGTAACACTTTATATAATATGCACAACCCAAATTGTTGTAAAAGTTACTTCAGTCAGTTTTTCTTGAATCAGCTTTAAATACTTTAAGTATGTTCCCCTCTTTTATATGGATAAGAATATTTGCCAATGAAATAAGACTAAGAAAACATAACTTCAATGTTTTATTTCAAGTATTATTATACTCATTCTATTAACAGATAATCAGAATTACCTCAAATTAAGGTTATAAGTTATTTATGGAAATTTGTTCTTTTTGTGATCAGTTTTTGCAGTGCATCTCCACACATCACACTAGAAAATATGTTTTACTCCATACAAAGCCATAAACTCCATATAGCAGGAATGAGAGTTTTAACCTTTCAGCTCAAATGTAACTTTAGAAATATATTTTCACACATATATATCTTATTCTTAAGTAATCAAAATTTAAGAAATGTATTTGACCCTGTCCTATTGATAACTGTTATTGTAAAGAAAAAAAAATAGATAAATGAGATAACTATAAAAGAAAGCTTAGAAATAGCAAGTCTTATGTTGTTTATTTTTGTTCCTTCGGTTAGTATGAGAATGTAAATATGATGGGAAAAGAAAATATACAAGAAGAGTGGAAGACGAGAGGACTGTCCCCTCTGTCATCTCTGTTGTAATTTCTAGAATGAGTAATAGTAGAGCAGTAGGGGCAGCTGGTGCTAACAGCCAAGATCAGACTTGGTGTCTCCACACAGCAGCGTAGCATTAATGAAATAATCCAGATTGCTGAAGAGTCATTCTAGCACATGTAATCAAATTATCAGGAGGGCTTCATAATGGCAGCCATGCTAGGCCTATTTCTATATTCTGTTATCAAACATATGTACCTCATTACGAGGTTACACAAAAAGAACGACAGAGCAGAGGCATAAATCAAGAATAATAAGGATACTGTATAAATGTTGCTATAAATCACATATTCTGCAGGAGCAAAACTATATGCTCAGGAACAGATACAGAATACCATCTAATCAAACCTAATAACAGTCAAAATTTAATACATACAAAAAATACGTATGCAAATATATATTTAAATAATAAGTATGCAAATAAAAGTCAAAGAATCTGGGATTGCATCAGATATTTTCTAGCATACATAGCATTACTTAGCATTACTGGTCGGATGAAAGTCAAACATGCTCTATAAAGCAGG
The DNA here is from genome assembly GCA_034780135.1 of Jordanella pulchra. NCBI lineage: Eukaryota > Metazoa > Chordata > Actinopteri > Cyprinodontiformes > Cyprinodontidae > Jordanella > Jordanella pulchra. The sequence continues at coordinate 11,848 of JAUZNJ010029945.1, forward strand.
ACGGATATGCAACATTTTGCAATGAAACATTTATTAAAGCTGCTTCCTCTGCCTCATGCATGTCAGTTCATTCAAACAGCAACAAAGAAGACAAGGGTTAATGTTTTCTATGAACTCTTAGTCCAGTGGAAAAGCTTCAGCGACCAACTGTGGTTACATTAGGAAACACTTATGAAGACATAACTGCTGCTGTAAAATATGACAATATTTGGGAAAACCTTTTTTTTATTTACCAACAAAAATGCTGAAATAGAAATCGCTATACTCACAACCCTGGTATTTTGAGATTTTTTTTTCTTACACTTCCACAATGCTGCCGATGCATTTAAAACAAAGTTCCTGCTCACAAATCTTTACAAAACAGGAGCGGTTATGAACAAAATGAACACAAGTCAAGTTAAAATATGTTTTCTTGCTGCAAAAAAGTTTGAGACTTTTAATTTGGATAACTTTAATCAGGGATGTTCCTGTAGACACTTCTCACTGCTACGAAGATGAACAAGATGGATCAACTTTTAACTATGAGAAGTTTTTTTTATTATATCAGCTTCTAGACCTTCAATCAGTTATAATATTGCTAATATTACTACAGCAGCAGTTTGTTGTATAATCCTTCGAAAGTCAAACTTACCCTTAAATGGAGGAGCTGCTAAAAGCTTCCCTTGCTCCAGGTTTTCATATCCCATTATGACTGTTTACTGTAGGTACAAAGAGTCCTTTAAGACGTGCATCATGTAGTGAGTGGATAATGAGTGGAGCAGCTCTGGCAGCCTTCAGCATACCTCCCATACTTCAGGCTGAGCAGCAGCAGTAACTCATTGGCCTTCCTCGTGTTCACTGACAGGTGAGTGTTGGTGTCATTGGGATTAAGAAGCAAATAATTCAACAAAAAAGACAAGCAATGAGAGACTGGAAGACAAAGAAAAACTAAACTAAATCTTACATATATGCAAGATGTTGGTTTCTCCTAAGAATAAAGAAAATACAATATATATTTGAATGTGTTAATATGTTTTTATAAGTAGAGGTTTACACCAGATGCTGCAAAGTACGCTGCATAGCTTGGTGTTTCTGACTCTCACTGATCACTGGAAGAACTTCTTCCTTTAAAATGAGTAAGTAAATCAATTACCTGCAATAAATCATGTTTTGAGTCAGTGTCCTGACTATCTGATTGGAAATCGCTTTTGTCAGCTTGTTTCAGCTTCAGAAGTGATCTTAGATGCTGGGTGTTGTTATCTTGTTTATTCTTTGCCAGACAGGAGTTAGAGCTTTAACCTGATTTATGTGCAGCTTAGTGTAAATACAGGCTCTGAGGAAGCTTGTTATGCTGCTAGTGTAAATATCTTGACTGATTACACTTTGTTACGTACACACATGCTGCTTTGCTGCCCTTACCTGCTGTAATGTCTCTGCTGTACTTTCTCCTTAAAGTCTCTGTGTTATATTGAGTAAAATTCGTCTATCTCTCTCCTCTGTTTTATTGAGTTTGTTGTTAGTACTGTACATTGGTTACGAAGCAAACTCACTACTGATGTATGATCACCAAGCTTTATCTGTGTACTGTAGATTGCAAAGCATTTTATTAAGAAAGGCATGGTTGTTTACTTCCGCTTTTGGCCGGAGTGCCTGCATACCTTTGCTGGACGGCAACCAAATCCACACTTCACTGGAGAAGGTGTGGATTCACCCATTCACCTCATAGGCCCTGCTTGAGTACGTTTGAGTTGGTGAGGTTCCTGATGTTGCAGTGGGGATCTACCAGCCACCAAAGTACAACAAAGACTTCCTGCATGGCTTTTTTGTTTTGTTTTTGGTGGAATGAGCCAAAAAGAGGAGCAACTCCCAACTGTTAACAAACACATGTTGTTTTTAAAGTGCTCTAGAAATGAAATAGTAAGGAACGATACTGCAACAGATAAAAGGCTGTGGATAGAAAATGCTTTTTTGCCAATAATGCTCAGTTTTGTCACTGATCACTAGAGCTGCACATATTGAATCACTTTCATAATTGCAGTTTATATAGTATAAGGATGTGATTTGAATGAATTGTCCCTTTAAAGTGCCTTGAGATGACATCTGTTGTGATTTGGCGCTATATAAATAAACTGAATTGAAAGTAATATTTGTTAAGAGTCCATATTACTTGAAAGCTCCCTATGAAGCCACCACCCTCCATTCTTTAAGCACACTGCCTACACTGAACATATCCGAGGAAGATGTAAAAAGTTTTCCTCCTGTTTTTTTGCACCTGGAGAAAAACTCTGATCTTCACTGATTTTCTGATGCTGTGTGAGGTTGCCTCCAGATGTTGAGTCCTTTTATCCTTTTATCACCCTGAACCTTACAAAACATACCCTCACTAGACTGAATATCTATTATCTTTTTTCCCTTACTGAAACCAATTTTCGTACACAGATGTCAGGTTTAAAAGATGATGTCCGTAGAACAACACTTGCACTGTCTCAACTATTTAGAGATGACAGTGGGGTTCCAGCCTCGCTCCTCTTTTCTATCTAAATAAATAAACTTTACCTAAACAGGCCCATCTTTAGTCCTGAAATTCAGCAGGTGACAACTTTGACACAAGTGTGAGTCTGCATGAAAAAAAGGGTTGGATCGGCTGGTGCAGTTAGAATCATCTGAAGCTGGATCCTTCTTTTCCCTCAACCTTCTGAAACAAACTGTGCAAACTGTGGACAGGTCCTAAAATGTCTGAGGACCTGAGATGGTCCTCAAATATGGGCTCTGTTTAGGATAAGGATCAGTAGAACCTCTACTTTCTGTGGCGACATGCCACAGAAATCTCCGGTGATGTCCTGCAGTGACATTTTTCAGTCCGTCACATTCAAAACTATGTGGTTTGATTCAACAAGAGGAATGACAGAACGACCAACAAACCCGATGTGCTGTGAAAAATATTCAGGCTGGCCCGTCGTTAAATCAAGGAGCTAAGATCTCAGAAGAAACTTCCTGGACAAAAAATGTTCAGACTTTTATTCTCAGATTTGCCTGAAGTCATAATTTTTAAGTCCAAATAAAAAACAACTCACCTGAATATGGAGCCTTATACACATGCATCCTTACTGGGGCAGTAATCGATGATTAGAGTGAGACCAGTTTTGTGAGCAGGTATAAGAGGTGGAGGGGGAACTGTTGAGTTTAGGCTCCCGATGTTGGGATCCGGAGCCTGCCGCTCCATCTTTCCTCCAGCAGAGTGCGCCGTGGGTCTCCTGGGCTGGAGCCCTCT